>PNEQ01056305.1:0-38905 GCA_003012365.1 Medauroidea extradentata
CAGAGTTTATCCGTCAATAGTTCTGCCAAAAATATTGAGTTACTTTAATATAAATAGGGTTAGTGACGAAAAAATGTTGGTTTAAAAATTTTTCTTTTCTACCACGGGAATTTTACTCTAATAATAGTCGCATCTTCAATTTTTTGCATCCAATATGGCAAAAAATATGCGACGATTATGCGGTAAAACACGGTACCTGAGTTTATTGACAAAAACGGCCAAGTGCCTCACATTGTTACCATCCCGTGCACAGGACTCCGTAGTGCACATTAAACAGTGATCACAGGAAATATGCACGTAAATATATATTGTATTTGTTATTTATTGCCTAGAAATATGTCTAATGTTGAAATAAATGCTTGTATGTGCTAATTATAGTGTTTAACACTTGAGTGCTGGGCATAATTTTGAATCCCATACCAGAAATCTGACAATTTTTTGTGATATTTGAAATTTTTTTACAAAGTGGTCTTTACTTCTATTTTGAAAATAAGTATATCACAAAAACCTTTAAAACTTTTTTCTTTTGAATGATATATAACACTCATGGCTTAAAAAATTTTTGCATTATCATACAAAACTATAAAAAACAGCAGTTTTGCTAAAAAAAAAAGAAAACACCACATTTATCTTACACCTCTCAAAATACTGCAAATATAATTAATTTACATTTTTTACTGTTTTTTTCTCCATTAATACACTTGTTTTATGAAAATAATCATTTTTTGAATGTGGTATAATATTTCATGATGAGCAGAAAAAAATTGATATGAATATCCATAAAACTACAAAACCTGAAAATTTTTTATTTACAAGAAAACTTATAACGTAAAACTGTACAATTTTTTCTTCTGAATATTATGCAACACCAATAATAAAAAATAAATGAATATTTTACAAACACATGTCTTAAAATATTTTTCAATATCATACAATACTAAAAAAAACAGCAATTTTATAAAAAAAGCCACATTTATCTTACACCTTTCCAAGTACTGCCAATGTAATAAGGTTATAAGCTGAGAGTGTTTGATATGAATATCCATAAAACTACAAAACCTAACATTTTTCAATTTTTTTTTTTTTTTTTTTTTTTTTTAATTTTTTTTTTTTTTTTTTTTTTTTTGAAATGGCATTTGTATTTTCTATTTACATGTAAAATTATGACATAAACGTTTAGAATTTCCTCTTCTGAATAAGGTGCAACAACAATAATATAAAAAAAAAAAAAGAAATGTTTTACAAAGAACTGTTTCACAAAAAAAAAAAAAGAAATCGTCACTTCCAATTTTTTTTAATGTACGTATTTGGCAAAAAAGCACAAGTGGTTTGCCTAGGATCACTTCTTATTTACTGTATTTCCTTCAACGCCATTGTCATGAAAAAAAATTGTATTTCAATTAGAATAATTTTTCTTTGAGTGTTAAGCTGTAAAACATTCTCCAATGCACATAGGAACTTTGCACATACTGCATTGCCATGATGTATCCTTGCGTACAGCTTTACCCACTCTTGATCGGTCTGCACATACCCGACACTTCTTCTGTCTTTTTGTCTTTCCTTCTGGTACTGGAATTTTTTCTAGAAAATGTTTTCCTGTGAGGCGTGTCAAACTGCTTCTTGGAGATGAATTGCATTCTTGTGGTTCATCTTCAAAAACAGCCAAATCACCTGAAATTCTTTTCATGAACTCTGTCATGGAGATTTTCTTTTGCTTGACGTGGTTGTACATGACACACCCATTTGACAAGCAGATGAGCAGCAAATGAAAAGCCAATTTTCTCCACCATTTGACTGATCTGTGGTTGAATACTCCGTACGATATTTGCTGGTCAGAAGGATCAACACCAAATTTTTTGGCATTGTAAGTGACCACTGCAGATGGCTTAGTTTTCTCATTCCGCCTTCTGTCCATAAATGTGACCATTTTTACCTCATGTCATGTGCTCAGCATGTGAACATCGCGTTTATCTTTCCAACACTGCACTAACATAATTTTCTTTCCTGCGAAATATCTGCTCACCTTTTTGCAGTTTAGGGTTGTGCAGTTCAGTAGGCATTCCAACCCTGTTCTTTTTCACTGTTCCCACAAGTGCTGTCTTCACACTTTCAAGTGTAACAGCCAAGAACGGACTTGTGTAGTAACGATCAGTGTACAGTGTGTGACCATTCCCAGCCAGATTGGCTAAAAGTTGGATGACAACAACATTTTTATCACATTATCTTTGCCACAGAACAATTCAAAATTCCAAACATACCCTGTCTTTGAATCAGAGTGCATGTAAACTTTCATCCCATAGCGACTAGTCTTCTGAGGCATATATTGCTTGAAATACAGCTTGCCTCTGTAAGCACACATTCCCTCATCAATGGTAATATTCTTCCCTACTTAATATGAATCCCTGCACTTCTGACACAATGTGTCAAGCAATGGCCGCACCTTGTGCAAGGGATCATATTCAGGGTCATCTTTATCTTTTTCCATCTTGTTATCATTCAGATGAAAATTTGCCAATAGTGACAAAAATCTGTCCCTCGACATCAAATTGGGGCAGAAGTTACATGATACTACTACTGAAGTACTCCAGTGGTCTTTCAAATCAGGCCTTTCAGATATGCTCATGTGTATTATGATAGCAAGGAAGTTTTTGATTTTTCCTATTGACACTTGTTTCCAGGATATTTAATTATTTTTCACATTAATTTTTTGCCGAGCATATAAATTTGTTTGTTCTTTCATAAGATGTATTATATCCTGACTAACGAAATTAGTGAAAAAATCAAGTGGTGCGCTGTGTTCATCAAGTTGTGCTTCAGGTTTCGCACCAGAAATGCCGGAATATACATCAATGTTCGGCGCCGAATCAATTTTCGACCATTGACTTTCAGTATTATTTCTGGCTGCATCCTTACCTTGTCTGCACCTGCCAACAATGCCTGCTGTATTCCTGTTGCTGTTCTCAGGGTCTAGACTGATTTTCTTCACTTGAGGAGTCATAATCATAATCATCTTCTTCACTTTCTAAACATAAATAAATTGTTCAATAGAAAAGATAGTAAATTGCTGCGTGAAATAAATAAATTCACGAAAGCAATACTTACCAGAATGACTTTCATTTTTGGACAAAACAAAACCCGGTTCATTATCACTGTTGTCAAAAGTTTCTGACTCACTGCTGCTAAAGTTACTTGCCATCGTGGTGCGCACGTATATGAAAATAATTTAGAGCTTGGTTTTATTACTTTGTGTGCGTATTTCAGTCGTCCTGCGCATCGAATGCTACTTAGCGGGTGCACGAAAAACGTCACATTAGTCGCAGCAGTTTATTGATTGTACTGCTTCGCTAGAGAGCATCAAGTGCGATCTAGTGGCTGGAAAATCAACTACGACGACTCAGGAAGGTTATAGAACAAAGACGACGGCCGTATAACTACGTCCCGATGCTAGAGGTTATTTTAGGGCCTTGGACGTAAAATTACGTCCATCACATTTCTGAAAAAATATCGGAAGACGTAAATATACGTCCATAGCACTCAAAGTGTTAGCGGCAACACGTGCATAATTCACGGAAGTCGGGAAGTTTGTTTACATGACCAAGAAATTTCATGCCATGAGTAAATAATTTCAGTGCGCGCAGGGTGGGGCCACTGCAGAAGCAGACAACTCCAAGCGGCCCAACGACCATCTTGCTAACAGTACCTCTCGCCCTCTGGGCAGGTATATAAGGGGGGCAGCCAGCCCCAGCAGCAAGAGCTGTCTGCGGCTTGGCCTTCGGGTCGGGCCGCCTTCCCCTCCTCTACCTAGGGTTGTGGTCTGTACTAGCCACCGAAGCCCGCGTTCCTCTCCATGGTTGTGGACTGTACTAGCCACTGAAGCCCGCGTTCCTCTCCATGCTTGTGGACTGTACTAGCCACTGAAGCTCGCGTTCCTCTCCATGGTTGTGGACTGTACTAGCCACTGAAGCCTGCCAGCCTCTCCTTACACCCAGGGTTGTGGTCTGTACTAGCCACCGAAGCCTGCCCCTCCTGCCCGCATCTTCATTCTGCACCCATGCCTACTATAGCTAGGATGACTTAATAGCCTTGTGTCTGTATTTAACTTGTAGCCTAGTACATTAAGGGGGACTTCAACTTAAGGGCTCTTCCAGCCAACCTCCATGCCTCGCTCCCCAGTAGTTAGTAAAGTGTTGTTGCACATTTATTGTCAGTAGCTAATCGGCCCAAGGGCCATGTTGTTCAGAGGCTACGGAATATAGTAATCTTCTAAGTGATTAAAAGTGATCGCAGATTAACGATGGTCCGTGCCAAGGCCTTAAGCTAGTAGTATCTGTAAAAAACCTGTCTCGTTGTAATTTGTCTTCTGCCATGTATCTTATCGGCCTGCAGTGCCATAACTGTCAGTAGCAATTGACCTAGAGGTCATGTCCAGAGGCTATGGACTATAGTAACCTTCTGTGTGATTAAGAATGATCACAAAGTAACTAGTACGGCCCTTGGCAAGACCCTGAACCCTCGGCATGTAAAATGGCCCATAGTCCTTGTAAATTAGTTGTAGTCATCAAAACCTGTCTTGTTGTAAATTATTGTATCAAATGTAACCTTTGTGTAATTTGACTTTGCCCAAGTCGATCATGTGATATCCTTTCGTATCAAGTGACTCATTGTACCATGTATTATGTTCCATGTGATGTTAATTTGTGCCAAGTGACTGTAGCTTGTGCTATTCTTGAATATACACCCTATGAAATTGAATTGCCTTTCACTCTTTATTTTCATTAACTCAACCTGTGTATCAACCTATGGAATTTTATATACACCTGCCTTCCCCGTTTAATGAAATTATGTCCACTCACTGCGCTAGCACTAGAGATCTTCCTCGATGGCTCACTCAGCAAGTCATTCACTGGGTTGAGGTCAGCTCTAGTACAACCTCTCTAGAAGAGTCAATCTACCTACTCATTCTCGCACTCACAGAGATCTTCTGGAGATATGCACTGCTAACACTCCACAATCTTACCTACCAACACCTAGCAGTGTGAGAGATCATCGCCGACTGACGGCGGCGAGCACCAGGACAAAAATTTTTAAAGGTTATATACACTAGCAGTTATGTACATTTACATACTAATTGGAAAATAGCACGACATGACAGAAATAAGCAAAGATATAATTTCATAGTTCGAAGACTTGACCAATTATAACCAAATTATACATTTTATAATCCCAGTTTTAATTTTATGATACGGTAGGTTATAGTTAGAGGTCTATTCTCTTTGTAAGGTAGCATGACAGGAATTAAAGATTTTATGGGTACAGCTGGACGAATTATAACGAAAATTAAAGATTTGATGTCATACTGTATTTTGGTAACTATTGTACTGATTGCATTCAAATTTTATATTTTGAAAGTTCGTCATCCAAGCTTTGATTTTAGTAGAATTTAATGTTGTAGGTCTAACATTTTGAAAGATAGCATGATATTGTGATGTGCTCCACCCACCCTTGCCTTAATTAATTTTTTTACCTAAGTATTAACTGAGTTCATCACCTAAAGTGTATTATTTGATTAATGAGTTTCCTGTATTTTAAAGTTACGTTAAATTGTAGTCGTGATAAGGACCAGGGTTTCGTTGGCAAGGTTCATAAACAACCGCTGACGTGCACACGGGGTACTTGCCGGTGCGTGTGCTGCGGTACCAAATTCGGTGCCTGGCTCATCCAGCAAGAAAGTTATAGGTGATTCGGAATAAAGCAAACACTCAAAAAAGCCCTGATTAATTTCTATTTTCTGCCAGTTTATATCTTTCCGCCGAACGTAAACATAAATATTGCCACGTACTTTTATTTACATAGGGTTGTGCAATGTTTAGAACTACATTAAACTGCTCCGATAAATTTTAGCTACAATATCTACTCATTAAATGCATGGGGGCTGAATATAAGATATAATAAAAAATAGTCTTAGTTCTGCGAGTTAACGTGTTATAATACGGGTTTCTGTCCATCGACTAATTTATACAACACACACAATTGCCGTTACGAATCTCGTAAATACGGGAATGTTTTATTTGAATTTGTAACTCAAACCGCCACGAAAAACAGACATGACACACGCAACTCAAGAATTCAAGTTTCGTTCAGTTCTACTGCCACAATCAACGACGAGGCACTTCAGAATCAATGAATAACGTATTTTCGTAGTACATGAAATAAATAGTTAGTTGTTTCTAGGCTGGCAAACGTAAAGCATAATTTACTGAATACTGATGGTTTCACATCATTTGGCAATGATATTCATATTAATTTCCAATACATTAGAATGTGTATATACGTACAACGGACGAACATATGCATGATGCAACTTGGCGAAGCGGCAGAAAAACGGCGAGAACCTAACTCTTATACCGTCTGTCGGTGGAATTTTGAACTGTCTGAAGCGCAGAGCAAGCTGACGAGCAAGATGACCTGAGGTTGATGACATCGTCACATTCTTCTGGAGCCAATTGAGTCTAATTATACTATAAGTAGGAATGTCAATGAGATCATAAATAAATATTATGAAGTATGTTAAATACGGAGAGGTCGATTTCATGTGATGTTCTTTCACTAATGTTATATTCAAATAGGAAAATAACGGAACTACATGCGATGAATCGCTACCAACCATACAAGCAGTAAAGTAACTCTTGCTAATGGTAACTTATATGCAGTAACGGCTAGTGATTTTTTTCGAAGGTTAAATCTTTAGTGCTCACTTTATCCAGAATGACCTATACTCGTGTGCAAGCCAACGCCCTACATCATCAGTGCATCGGAACCAAATTCTGAAACAAATAAACATTGAAATAGCATAGACTGTTCCCCTACGCGAGCACAATAAGCCCTTCCAACAAAATAATCACATTTCGAATTAAAGTGATTCTCACTTGTTTTCTCTTCATAGCGCTAATCTTGTTCGTTGCAGTTATAACATTTTGTAATTAAGTATGTGGGTTATTTACCGGCCAAGACACTTCACATAAAATAGTATGTGTTCTTTCTGCTTATTTACTGAACCAGACAAAGTATAATTTAGTGAGTGATAATGAAGAATTAAGAGTAAAATTTATGATTGTTAATTTTGTATGAAACATAGTCACGTTGGTTCCTACAGACGCATCACGGAATTCTAAGTAATTTTGCTCTCGTGGAGAATTGTGTTTAAACCAACCCTGTTAAAGTTATTAGTGTTTGAAGATATTGGTGTTTTTCTTGTAAACAGCAGAGTTGAGAGGCGACGATGTCAGCACTGGGTGTGTGCGTGACCCACGCCTGGGTTTTCCTGGCAATGTGATGCTAGGCTGTTCCCAACTGTAGTCGTGTCCCCGTCATGTTTATTTGAGTAATTAGTTGTTTAAGTGTCCTGCATTTTGTTACAGAGAGTCATACTATGCATTGTTATGTTTATTGATGACGGACAAGCGCACATAAACGTATGTTAGATTTGTTGGTCCAGTAAATAAATATTAATTTTAGCGATTTATTCAGAGGGTACTCGGTTGTTCCGGCATCGAAGGCACGCAGTGCGCGTTTCTTTGGTTGCAAACTTCCTACTTGCTTTTGTGACTTGGATCATGCTGGTCGTGTGTAGCTTCAAAGTGGTTAAAATGGCGATAGGCGGAGGCCCCGCGCGCTGATAAACTGATTGAATCAGACTGGTCAATCAAAATATGTAAAGCTGCTTAGCGTAAATTTTTGAATTTAGATTCTTAGTCCATAAGGAAGGCTTGGCCGGGGAATAATTTTCATAATGCATTTGCTGTTATTTCAGACTTGGGGCACTTGTGCGCCCACGTGGCACCTGTTTGTGCAGAGGTGTAATTAGCCTGTCCAAAGTTTTTCAGTAAAACCTCTCATGATCGTGAAAGTTGACTGTCTTTCTTTTTATTTCTTCATTTAATGGCACCTGCATTCAAACCCCCCAATAGTGATGTATATGGCACTATTAAGAGAAAAGAGGTACTGCACCGACGTAAGCTAGTCAGCTGAGGCACATACACAATTTCTACAATCAACTTTGTTTAATTATGGTACCAAACCAACACAGTATCACCACATGAATAAATAAATAGTTAATGTAATTTTTTTCTGAGAATTGTGTGACTGACTGTAACTTTTTGGGGTTTATTTTCACCAACGTTGAGGAAGGTTGACTCTTTAGTTTAAATGGTATATCGTCTTGTTTGGTACTTTCTGCGAAAAAATTTAATATTTTTGACTCCTCAGACTTTAGTACATTTGTAATAAGAAACTTTTGTGCTGTAGTTGCCCTGTATTTGTACATGAGGATGCTTCTCAAACAATTTGAACAATGTTAAAACAGTAATCCTTTATAAGTAGCAAGATGCTTTCTCAGGTTACGCCAGCGAGGACATTGTAGATGACTGTTATTGCTTCCAGGGCAGCCACCTGGGGATGAAACCAATGTTTATGGCACATTCACCGCAGCTGCAACCACCTGTCAAGATGGAACATGAGGAGGTAGTACTAGCAGAGTGAGGAGTATAACGTCTGATGCAGGACACCAATTTGTAAGAGGCTGGTTCGTGTAAGGTTTCCAGATTTTGACATGCATAAAAACATAATAAAAATTACTAGAAAATTTAGTGCTATTATCCAGGCCAACATCTTGTAAAAGTCATATTACACAAGTGAAAAAAAAAATATTGTTCAAATTTCTAAACATATTAAGCAGAAAAACTTTTCTTAAAATTAAAAACTTTGTAACACAGTTTTATGTATGTACTACAGTATATCAAAATTGCTAGCTGTAAACATACATCCATCTGCCACCGTGTGCTTTCTATTTGACTGTGATAGCACGTCTGTCACCATTAGATATTTTGTGTAATTTAAAAAATATGTACATTAGAATTCTCTATGATACTGTATTAAAAATATGAACTATACTTTTTGTGTTCAGTGCCTACGTACTGTACTCCTCAGACATGTGAAAAATTATTTATGTTTCTGTATGGCTCAAGCCCTTAGAAAAATTATTTACTACCTGTTAGGCTTTACTATGTACTGTGTAGTATTCCAGTGCAGTTTTCAAACCATATCATAAAGTTGATGATTGGATGTATCATGTTTTAGCCGTGATATTTTAGGTCAGCACTCCTTTTATACAGTAGAACCTCGATTTAACGAAATGCCACGGGAGCCGAAAATGTTTACTCTAAATCAATGTTTTGTTAAATCAGACTTCATATTTTTTCAACACCCCCCCCCCCCCTTCCCAAATCGTCCAAAAAAAAGTTACATCCTCTGGCATGTTTCGTCAGTATTTAAGGTAATTATAAATGTCTGTTAGCTCAAAGCAATAACGAAACACATTTACTGTCAACATGTAAGCCACAGCTGTAAAAGAAAAAATTGGCAAAAAATAATTTTACAAACTTCCAGTGGAACACTTGGCGAGCGTGCGCATGATGAGTTAGGCCGCCCTGCGTGCCTTCAACATGTGAGAAGTGATGACTAACACAATCGAGCATCAGTCTTTCTGGCTCTCTCCCACTCATTCCACCAACAAAATTGAAGAAATTCTCATGAAAAATGCAAAAAAAAAAATTGCAATTAAAACTGAATTAAAAGATTGCGAGCCAACTGTAAAATAATAATTAAATACGTGCGGCGCAGCCATTGTAGCTTGTAGGCAACCACGCTCATTCAAAAAATTGGTTGGTCTGCTCACTAAAATTTTAAAATTTTATTCATTTATTTTTATTCACTCTGTAAATCTCTAACAGTGCCTTGAAAGGCTGAGATATAGATTACTTTGTACTGGAGCATTTTTTAAGCATCAGAGAAACAAATTATGTAAGTTTTTGGTAATAAATTATTTGTAAAGAGTCTACTATAAATACAGTACTAGTATTATTACGTATTTGTTTTTTACAAATTTACTGGTTTTGTAACGGGACGCGACAGAAAATAATCACGCTGGACACCACTGTATTCTATCAGTAATAGAATTAATAATATAGCACGCTGCGCTGCAGCGCATTCTAAGGGAGACGCAAAGCGCTATCTGTGAATTAGTTCCCTGCTGTTCATCGCCGCGCTGTGGTGACTGGGTACCTAGATGCCAGCCGCTAGTATGAGGATCTAGGTGCGCTCGTGTTATGCAGCACAGCATCACTTGCTCGGCCGCACGTGCTTATCTCATTCTCAAAGTCACTCCTGCAGCCAAAGTTTTCAACGAATTTTAATTGTTTCTTGGTGGATGGTTTAAGCTTATATACGAAAAAATAAGTACATATATACTGCGGCCAGTGGTAGTATTTTTAGTAGACTTACATTACAATTTATATTCCATTTTATCAGTCAGTTATTTCATAAATTTTTTGTAGTTTTTTTAAGGTTCCTAAAAATCCTTTTGTTAAATCGATGTTTTCGTTAAATGAGTGTACGCAAAATCGTTGCTCTATTGAATTGATGTATTTCAGTATTCAGTGATTAGAATGCTTACATATGCTGTATTTTGTTTCAAGCAGATAAACACATCACTTCTAAACAGAGTGTGTAGTTTGTTCCTTAAAGATTTTTTATACACTTTAGTAAATTAAATTTGTTAGTTTCTGCCCAGCCGTTTGCCTAGTTCAAGCTGTAAAGTAGACCTGTAGTTGACACATTATTAAAGGTAAACAGGAGAAAAAGTTATTCTGTGTGTGGAAAAAACAATTTTTTTAATTAATGAGGACAATGATGCGAGGTTAAATATTCTCTGTTTTGCTAAGTTTTGAACTATCGGTAAACTGCTGCAGTTTCTTTACATTCTATGTACCGTATTTCATGGCAACTAAGTTGAATGTGTATATAGGTAGGTCGCACCTCAATTTACACGAGGTGCTAAAAAAATTAATATTTATATGTCACTTACCGTATTAGGTCATACAGTACTTCTATTTTTGTGCTTACTGTATTGTAACGGGCCGGGCGGCAGCAGCAGTTAGGTAGCTGCTGTGCTGCTTGCAACCTTGATCAGGTCTTCCAGCAGACTGCTGTGACCATGCAAACACGCAACAATCCCAAGCAATTCTACAAGCCTCCAAAGTGTGCGAGTGATGCGGTCATCGCGCTATGAACTCGCAAATCGCCAACAAATTTTTAATTAGTTTTTATTGCTTTCTCCATCACTTTATTTAATTGCTGTGGTCTGGAGAATTTCTTGACATTATTTTTATCATTGTGGAATCGCAAACATACCTATTTTAAATCAATTTTAAACGTTATTTTCGTTGCATTATTTTAATCTTGTGGTCTCGCAGACATATATTAATTTAATAAGTTTTTACCATGATTTTCTTTACATAATTTTATCTGCTTTATTTTATCGCTATTAACTTAGTGTTATTTTATCTCTTTGGACTTGAAAGTGAATTTTTAGGCAGTTGTTATTTTCCTTGAATTATTTTATCCAGTAATCTCACAAACATATTTTGATACATGTTTATCACTATTTTCACAGTGTTTTTCGTGCTAACTTAGTACTGTTTGTTGCGGGAGGGAGAATGAAGCAGAGTGAGAAGCATGCTTCTCACATATGTGGGTGTTGCGCGTGCAACCTGACTTGGAAGACGTGCGTGACGTAACTTGCAGACGCATGCTTCAAGTGCATTCCAAACGAAGCCATTTAAGGTTTTGTGCCAATTTTTCCTTATTTTACTATGTGGCTACTAATTAATTGGAACTACAGTATATTATCATTGTATGATAAGAAATATTTTTTAATAACCATAGATTGCAATTTCTTTTTCATAGCTTTTTTATCTTTAAAAAATTTTAAAAATATTTTTTTTGCTGGTTCTAAAAATGATGTCATTAAATTTGGTGTCGTTAAATCGTGGTTCTACTGTAGGTTGAGAATTCTTTGTTTATTATTTTTCCCACACCTAAAATGCTTTTTTTTTCTTTTGTATGTCGTGCTCCCAGTTAAAAAAAATAGTTTTAAAATAAAATGTACGGCTTAGGCAGTCTACTAATGCAAAAACTCTTGAGTTATTAACTCCTTAACTGCGACATTCGACTATAAACAAATATACAAAAATTGCTAAACTGCCACATGCAACAAACACTGAATTGAATGACTCTGTTAACACTCTGTACATGGTTTTCTCGCTTGAATTTAACCAAAAATCAACTATTTGAAAAAAACTGATTTTTAAAAAAAAAGTTTACGTTATCTGGACATAGTTAAAAACTTTCATCCCGCAGCAAAAGAGTTAAAATGCTGTATACATAATTGTTTGTTTGTACGTATCATGAAACTTGAAGGGAATTTAATAACTGGTGAGAGTATCTGAACTGAACAAAATGTCATACTAATACTGCATTGTAAAATTGTCAGGTGGAAATGCCCAGTTACTTGAATGTGATGCTTAGATGGTTAGATTGCAGGCACAATAATGCCAAACATAAGGTTTCTCAGTTGCTGCATTAACCGTAAAATAAAAATTCACAAAAAAAATATAAAGGTTTATTTGGAAAACACTTATTTGTATACGCATATGCACTAACAAAAGTTGCCTGTAGCTTAATGAACAAGTTTGATTTTGTAATTAATTGAGACAAATAAATTAATACATAGCTAGAAAAGCTAATACTGTAGCTAATTTATCACTGTATAGTAAAAATAATAAGTGTTTTTTGCTAATTGACGTAAGCTCTTCTATTATTCGAGGATGTCACAGTTGTGTTACTTGTAGTTTATGTTTATGTATTTTAAATGTGATATGGATCTGAATCATTTTAAATTTGTTGGAATCAGTAGCTCTCAAAATCTGAAAACCTTACTTGGACGGACTCTGCATCCTATTCACAAGTGCAGCTTTATAAGTTGTCAATATTGGAGGTTGGTGCTATATTGAAAACTGTGAAAAATTCCAGCGAGTTAATTCTGTTTTGTGTAGAAATAGAAGGGTTAATTATTTCAACATTATTCTCATTAATTTAATTCTTTGTTTGCAGAAGTGTGGATCATTTTTATGCTTACTTTGTAGCTTCACATTGAATGTTGCAATCATGACTGTATAATATGTTCTGAGATGTAGATGAGCTAGCTAAATGAATATGTATTTTGTACACTTATCAAATATAGATAAAAAAAAGTTTGTCACACATATTAAAGGATCTCAAATTTTTTTTTAACATTATGGTCTTTTTATTGTAGTCGCTGGTAATATATGTGTTTCCAGAAACCTTTCAATTGCATTGTAAGTAGTCAAGTACTGTACAACCAATTTTAATTACAGCTGAGTAATGATAATGAAGTTTAATATTACTGTAAGATGTTTAGTAAAATATTTTTTTTTTTTTTTAATAAAGGTTGATAAGTTGATTCCAGTTACGTATGAGACATAGTAGTTCAAGTTTTTAACTTTGTGAAACTGAATTATTAGAATAACCTACTTGTGCTGCCTGCTTGAAGCTCTGGCGAGAACATGTAAAAATTATGTTCTGTGTTGCTGTGTCCTTCGCTAAATTTGCCATTTATAATATTAAAAGTGTTCCTAACATATTGAAGTCTTCATAAGGTTTGAGTTTTAAAGGGGGAGAGTAGGTGACCTTCGATTTTATGAGGTTATTTTCAGGAACCGTTACAACTTGTAAAATTGGGACCCTGTAGTACTTATTAATACACATTCAACTTTTTATGAATCTGTGCCTTTTTGTGCTGTAGATGTATGTAGCCTAGCCTTTATGCTATTTGTTTTCTAGCACTCAATACATTTATGTGATGTTGCCACAAATTGCCAGTAGGCACTGTAATAAAATTAAAAATGGGTAGTCTGTGGATACTCAAAATCAGCCAAAAAAGTTATTACAATAAGCAAAATTGTACTTCTGCTTTAATACTTTATGTACAAATACATTGGTACTGTTTACAAGTTTCTCTATATTGTAATTTTCCCATTCTTGAACTCCATAAACAGTTCCCTTAATTTGTAAGTGGATGGAAAAATGTCAGTAGCTTCGTAAAGAAATAAGTGTAAATCAAAGAAAGCAAGTACGTATCAACTGCAGTTTAAATGGCAGGAATATAATACGTTTGTTCACGTAATTAAAATAATGGAAAGCAGAAAAAATGGTGTACAGTATTTAAGAGAAAAATGTAATTCAGGGGAATGTAAAATCCAGGTTCCACTTCATTATGTTACAGAGTGCATTTAGTCAGTAGATGTTTCTGATGTCTGACTCATTAAGCTATTTTGTACAGTAGTCTGCACTCTCCGTCACTATGCTGTGTAGACTGGGTACCTAAACACTCATTTGCCCACAAGGTTGTGCCTTTCTTCAAGTATATTCACACAACTAGCTCAGAAAATAAGTTAACACAAGGATTAGGCAAAATCAGTCCATTTGATACACACTGAGGAGTTTTAGATGGTCCTACCTTTTGGCAGTGTTCCAAAACGATATGGTGGATTCTCTATGTACTGAAACCTAATGGATTGAGATATCTGCATCCATGTAACACATTATGGGGCCAATTTCTTTATTTTACAGCATTTCAAGACCACATCCATTGAAATCGCTCATGTACTGAAATTTTTTGTCAGTCCCATGAGAAACTATGGATAGAGAATCTACTGTATTAGCTGTTTCATGCTCCCTTTTGCCCTCTAGGAGCTTGAAGCATATGGCTGCTGTGATAGGGCAAAATTGGAGAGGGAGGGGTAGGTTCCTCATACTGCCTGTGTATGGGTATAAGCACCTTGGTAATCTGATGTGTGGTTCTAGGAGGTGGTGTTTAGCTAGACAAATGTCATAAAGTTGTAAATGTAGGAGCAAAGGCAAATAGGATAGGAAGCATGGCAGTAGCACAGCGTTTGGCAGGGGAGAGAAGAGGCAGGTCCTTAGAGGAACATGTTTTGGCAGTGAGTGATGTAAGGGAAAGCTGTGGGGTCCAGCTATGCAGACTTCTCAGCCTAGGAAAAGGCAACCTTTGCTCTGTGCTGCCTCCCAGCCCTATGGGGCATTCACTCTCAAAGATGTCAGGGTAAATGGAAATATGAATGGATGTGCCCTGTTGTTGAGTTGTAGGTTGAATGTTACATGAGGGCGTAAAAAAGGGTGGATGCTCCGGTAGTACTGTAAAAACGTGCGAGAACCTGCTCTGAGTGGACCAGTGCAAAGTATTCTGGTGCAGTGCCATTGTCATGGCATGAACAGGACTTCCTGTACATTTATGCTGGTAGGAACAACTATGCTGCAAAGAGCGTGTACATCCTCTGCTGATAGGAACAACTATGCTGCAAAGAGCAGTTACCCCTCGCCGATGAGGTACACTAAAACTCTCCGGCTTTCACCACTCATGTCCCAGGCAAGCAGCGATGTTGCTACACTTAAAAGAAGGAGGCAGTAGCTGTGGCCTGTGTCCCGTAGCCCCAGAGAGGTAAATTCCTAAAGGGTGGTACGTAGTTTATACAGGAACACTGTGTCCAGCCAGCTCTCTTTTATCTTCAAGAAAAAAAATCATTATACCTATTAGTCACTTTGACAGATGCTGCTAATCTCATTCACGTTTCAGGATAACAAAGACATTTACATAAACACTTTTTAAAATTATTTATTTTTATTTAAACTTGTGAAATTTGCTTTTTTTCCTTGTGACAATTCTTAAAGAATGGTAAAACAATGTTCAAAAATGAATTGACAGGATGAAAATACTGTAAAGTCTTATTTAAAAGAATCAATCAAATGCTTCATGTTATTCACATCATGTATAGCAATTAGGATATCATAATTTTCAACTGTTGAAGATAAACATATTTTCTTATCCAAATAAGGCAGGCTACTTTTTCTGACTATGCATCTGGCACTTGATTTTGCTCTATCATGTATAAAAACATTTACATACAGACCCTACCCAAAATAATTGTGTCCCACAAACATGGCAGTATTTTTAACAGTCTTAAAAATGGCACTTGATGAATACATTCAGTTAGCACAAAAAAAAATGTACAGAAAATTTCAAGTCTGTGACATGAAATTGTTTAAATGTAATTTTTATATATAGTAAATTGTTTCACACTTTCTACTAGATGTATTTCTAGATCCCAGCATATTCAAGAATTCTCAGTGAAGTGTCTTCGTCCTGTAAAAGAAATTATTTTCATAAAGTTTTTTGAACTGCATTGCTACTATGCTATATTTACCTACATTTAAAAGGTATCCTATAAACTAGAACAAAGAAAAGGGGTTCACTAATATCAGTCTCAAAGTTTAGTCTGTGGTAATGTTGCATGCATGAAGTACGTATGGAATGTGCATTTTCTACATCTGTACCAATCTTGCAAAAATTAACAACTTTGATTTTGTTTCATCGTTTTCAATTAACCTATTAAAGGTGGTTCTCGTGGTGAACATAAGGGTGGCGTGCTGTCTGAGCGCTGTGGGGGTGTCGGTAACAATTTTTGTATACTGTATATGTATTATATACACAGGTATAGTCTGTGTCATGTAAGTGTTCCGTATTTTGACAGTTCACTTCCGTGAAACGTGTCGGTACACAGGTTTGCGGAGACCGTGCTTTTCCAGGAAGCCAGGTAGGTTTAAAGCTCCAAACAATGGAAGTGTCCGACATATTTCTCAGAAGAGAAATGTCAAAATACGGACAAGTTACACGAAACAGACTATAATAATTTTTACATTGTAGGCAATATAATGTAGGTAGGTATTTGTGTGCACTCAAGATGTTACTCTAAACATAAAAAGTTTTTAACTAAACGTTGCTTACTGGTGATTCATTTTAAATATTAGTCAATAAATTAAATATGCAATTTCACATTTCTTAAGATCTGTGGTAAGGTGACACAGTGCGTGAACATCTCAAGTGTAGAGTGAAAAGAAGAATTTTAACAGTAACATAATTTCTGTGTCAACTAGATAAAGCATTTCAGCTATGGAGGCTTTCCCTACAGCAATTTTAAATTAAACTTACTGCTTTGTCGTAAAAGATTTCTTACTTCTTTTTTTAACGGCGAGTAAAAAAAAATCCACCTACCTGAAAATAATACAAATTAGACTTTGTAACACATACAGTATGTACTGTACTGTACTGTACTTTAGATTTGTAAATAATCAGCTATTTATTAGTGCCATGTAATGGTCAAATTAAAGTCTTCAGAAGTTAAGATTTATTTTGAAATAGAGTATTATTAATTTGTCAAATTGGATCATTACTGTATTGGTAACTGAATAAACTACATCTTTAAAAATTAACACAAATAAATTTTACATTTTTTAATTTTGTGGTTTCTTTCTCTTAGTTGCAAAAAACAACTATGGAATGTTTTCTTATTCAGTAGTGAAACGTAGTAATTAATTTTTCTGTAGACCTATACACATACAGTAGCTATGTGTTTCTGATATTTTGTCAACAAAACAATGTTTCTCAAAATAAGTTAAATCTAATTATGTTCTTGGGTGTGTATTTTCCAAGGTTGTTATAGGCTGTCACACCTTTATGAAATGTTACATATACATATTTATATCTCTGGAAATATAAACGATACAGTACATTCAAACAGCTAAACATTGAGCAAAATGATTGTATTCTGCAAGGTTGCCTTCTGGAGCAATTGATTTTCATTTTGTGTTCACTGTGGGACTGCTTTGTAGCTATGGGAAGCTTATATACATACCTTTGATGTTCGAGATGTTAGATGTTGGGGATGCTGCACACACAGAGCTATAGGACATGGTTGGACTGACGCTTGTACAGTTCTCGAAGTTTGACATTGTTGGTGTGTGCACGAGCGTTGTGTGCCCTGGTGGAACGCCACTCACGCTTTGCTGCCCAGGATGATTGCGGCACTGAGGGCCGGGAGGAAATGGGCGCATTGCTGCACTGCACCTTCAGTCCTGCAGGCAAACTATACCCACTGCACCTCACAGTTGAATCACGTATGACTAAATATTTTACAGCCGTAGTATAGGAAAGTCATAAGAAACGCAGGAGACATGTGGACATGATGTCAGCTTGTGCATACAAGAGTGCTGTTAGTTATGCAACAACACATTACTGTACTTGGTGGGCAAGTTTAGTTTTGCCAAATTTTAGTTATATTGTATCACAATTATGTGTTAATAACAGAGACTTAATTTGGTGATTAATTAAATAAGTGAAATTAAAGACTGTTGGTTAGTTTGTGCAATTGTACTGTATGTTTATTATGCAAATGGACAAGTTTCTAGTGTAAAATAAGTGTATTTATACATACATATGTATACAGTACGTAGTATTGTGTGTATGTACACAATTTTTTTTCTGTACACTGACATTTACTTTATGCAGCCTCGTAATATGAATAGACAGACATTGCTTTTGCTTATGTGTAACAATATGTTCTCATATACATATAACTAAATTTCTAAATTGTTCATCACCACGAGCACAATTTTAAATTTTGGAATGATGTCAACTCGTGCTGCTGGTCACATGCTTCAGCAATTGTAAATGGCTGTAATTTCTCATTTTAAAGACTTGGTACTTTGATGGGCTGTGGCCTGATTGAGCTAAGACTGTGATCATTTGAAATCCCCACCTTGGACTGTTGTTCTCGCTGCCGCCTCCATGTGCGCTGCTATCCTCGATGCCTTCTCCTCCCACTATTGACATGTGCGCGTGCACCCCTCCTTCCCCACCTTCCCCCCGCTCGCCTTCCTTCGCGGCCTGTGCCTTCCACCGGCACAGCTAGCGGGACTCAGGCATGATCGCACCTCTCCATCTTCGGTTCTAGCCGGAACGACTGTAAGCGTGAACTCCATTGGACTTTTCGAATGATTGATCCGGCTCGGGTAGGCCCCTTTCCTCTGTCCGATTTGATCTGTGATTTCTTTGTTTGGCTGACGTGTTAACCCTTGTAAATTATGCGCTCAATATAAAGTTTGCATTTAATAGTCTGTGTGTTTCTGCCTTGGTAGTCTAGGAACTCCGATATTGTGACCCCTCCTTCCCCGTTCTTAATGTGACTCCCCGTTTTGCCTGTAATTCTATTATTGTACTATTGTGCTGGAGTATGGTTTGAATATTGTGTGTGGTGCAAATTCTACGCGACTGCTGCGAGTTTGAGTCCCGAGCGGGGGAGTGCTTTAGGGTGTGTCGTAACTGTGTCAGAGTTACGTTTTGACTATCGTAGTGGAGGAATTGTCGATTTATGGAGTCATGGCAGGTCAGGGTTCGGACTTTGTCATGAGAATGGGCTATCTGGAACTACGTGAATATTTGAATGAGGCTGGGTTACCCTTCAATCCTGAGGAGAATGTCACAGAGTTACGTATGCGAGCAATGGTGTACGTTGGCAATCTGATGGGAGTTGGAGCAGCCGCATACGACCAATGCGTACCTTCGGCGTCTCGGCTGTTAACTCGGGCTCAACCAGTCTTATTGGGTAGTGTGTTGGGTGTACCGAAGTCAACTGTGAGTGAACCGAGATCTATATTGGAGTTTTTTTTGTTGAAGTGAATAGATTGCAGATTACTCAGCTAGTAGATTTTTATTTTTTTTTTGCAATTGTTGCTACCCAGGGTTACTGGATTGACTTCTGACATCCTTAGCGATGTTATTTCGTGAGCTGAATCGTACGAGAAGTTCAAGTGAAGAATGATCAAATCGATAGGGTCATCAAGAGTGTGGAAACCCGTGAAAGCTGAGTTTGTCAATCGCTTCCAGAGAATGGGAGAAACAGTTCCCGCCTCTATGCAGTCTTTGTATAATTATGGACGAGCGCTCAATTTGATGATGAATGACCTAAATTGGTTAGCAATATCCTGGATCACCTGAGGCCTGAAGTTAAGGTGCTGCGCGCCTTATTCCTGCACCCTAATAACTTTAGCGATTTGCGGAGTTTGGCTATAGAACTGCAGCGAGAGATTGATTCAATTGAGGAGTGTCAGCGATTGATGGTGCTGGTTGTAAGTGAAGCCAAGGGAGTTGGTGTTCAGGAGAGTTGGCGAGGCGGTGGTCGGCTGAGGAATCCTGAAGTTCATGCCTCTCGAGGCGCTCGGGCTTCAGGCGGCCGGTTAGCAGCCGTGAGGGAAGTTGACCGGAATGTGATGGGTTGAGGAAGGTGCTGTAACTGTATCAAATTTGAGCACCGAGTGGAGCTATGCCAACAACCCAGTTTAGGATTGCAGCACTGTAGATGTTTTAGATGCGGCAATGTGGGCCATTACCGAGTAATGTGTCTGGCGGGAAACTAAGACGGCCGTCCCGCGTAATCCCGGCACGATGGATGAAAGCCAAAAATGGGAGATTATTAAGGAGTGTTAGGTGGACATTGAATGGGGCTGTGAAGTGCGGAAGGGATTTGTCGACATTGGGTTCTCTCATTCCTTTATTCAATCGTATTATCTGGCCTATGTGAAAGATAGGTGTCCGACTATTGTTAAGGGCGAAGTGTATGGAGAAGGTGTGATGGCTTGTATCGCCAATGGACGTGTTGTTAGGTGTGAGCGATGAGTGTTGATGCACTTTGAGATTGGGAGGTTCTCGTGGACACGTCCCTTCTGGATTTTTGATAATTTGGTAGCCAACATAGTTCTGGGTCTTGATTTTCTTGGTGGAGCACGAACTCTCGTAGATGTTAGCCATCGTGAGTTACAATATTCATTCGCTCTGGACGTAAAAATTCAGTTGTGCGAACGCCGTAGGAGTGTGTTATCTTCCGCAGGGGTAGGAGTAATGATGCTCGATGACGTGAAGAGTCATGTTGACGACTTGGTCCGACAATACTCGGATGTTGTTACCCCGAAGATTGGGCGATACTGCGTATTGCTGTATAAATTTACTGCGACTAGAGTAGTTCCAGTTCGACGTCATTTTAATTATCCTCCTCCGAAACTCTGGATTTTCTGAACCGTCGTAGATAAATTGCTGAAGGATGGCGTGATTTTACCTTCTAAGTCAGATTACGCATGTCCAGTGTTTTTGGTGAGCAAGGGGAGTGGCAGAGGTTACCGGCTGGTGACTGATATGACTGCCGTGAACAAATTAATTAGGATGGATCCGTTTCCGATGCCTACCGTAGAGGTTGCTCTGCAGCATTTAGAGAAGGCTAAGGTCTTTTCCTTGCTTGAATTTAATCATAGTTTCTATCAGTGTTTGATACACCCTGAGAGCCGTAAGTACACTACCTTTTGTACCCCATGGTCTCAGTATGAGTTTAATAGAGTTCCTATGGGAGTATCTTTTGGTACTCAGGCTCTGTCGCGTGTGATTGACCATGTGTTGTCAGACTTGAAATTCAAGTTCTTATTTAATTATATTGATGATATGGTTATTTACAGCGAGAAGAACATGTCGCACATGTGCAAGAAGTACTGGAAAGGCTGTAACGAGCAGGCTTAACAGTTAATCCTAGTAAGGTGACTTGGTGTTCTGATTCAATCCGGTATCCCGGATATATTATTACCAGTGGAAGCTAAGGTTGAGTCTATCGTTAATTTCCCACTTCCGATTAGCGTGAAGGGAGTAACCCGATTTGTCGGGATGATGGGATACTATTCCCAGTTTATACCTCGGTTTGTGGAGTTTGCTTAAATGTAAGAATCAGCCATTTGAATGGTGGCCTGAACAGGAGACTTCATTCAAGCGTTTAAAAGGGTCTGGCCACTAGTCCGTCTTTGCAGCTCATAGATTTTGATGCCCAGTTCATCGTCCATGTTGATGCATCATCAGTGGCTCTTGGGGCTGCATTAGAGCAATTGAGGGATGGTGCGGTGGTTCCGGTTGCCTTTGCTAGTTGGGTGCTTACGAACACTGAACGTAAGTTGAGCGCATATGAAAAAGAAGTGCTGGTCTGCATATATCGGACGACCCGATTTGCTGAATATCTGGATGCCGTGGAATTCATCCTGTACACGGATAATAGAGCTGTTACCTGGTTGTTGGGTCATTCTCATGAATTGGGGTAGCCGGGTCGTTGGGCTTACCGCCTGACACAGTTTCGTTTTCAGGTCCATCATATTGCTTGGAAAGGTAATGTGGTCGCAGACGCCTTATCTAGAATGTTTTCGGAGGAAGATTTTGAACCTGATGTTGGGGAGCCCGTGTCTTGCATGGTATTTGCCTGTGCGCCTAATTTCTTCACTGGCCTTAAGGCAGCTCAAGAACAAGATGAGGAGTGTAGACAGTGGGAACGGCGGATTGCCGTTGGTGAACAGCTCGCTTACGATCTGAAGGATGGCTTGTTATGTTTTGTTGGGAGGAATAGAAAGAAAAAACTAATCGTTCCTGAGGTGTTTAGGGCCGAGATATTGGAGTATTTTCACTATTCTGCGTTTGGCGTGCATTTGGGATAGGAGCGAACATACGTTAAGATTGCTTCAAGGTTTTATTGGGCCGGTATGAGAAAGAATGTGAAGCAGTACGTGTCTCATTGCCATGAATGCCTGAGGGCTAAGGCACCGCAAAACGCTCGCATAGGGCTGTGTTCTGTAGAGGATGTTTCCTATGTTTGGGAAACTTTGCATGTAGACAGTTTTGGTCCACTTGAACATACGTGGAATCAGAACATCTGTTTTCTAATTGTACTTTATGTGTTCTCTAAATTTGTGTTAATTATTCCCATGTAAAATATGAAGATAGGACAATTGTAAAACTTCTTTCTGAGAGGGTTTGGAGTGTTGAACGGGCTCCAGTGAATTTGGTAAGTGATAATGCGCCTTATTTTGGGACTCTGGAGTTCTCTGATATGTGTTTTCGTTGGGCTGCCCGGCACTACACAAGTAGTCCTTATTATCCTTGTGGAAACACTGTGGAGCCCTTCATCAGAAACTTGAAGGTGGCTGTCACTGCCTTGTACCACAGAGACCATTCTGTGTGGGATGAAGATATTGACTTAATTATGGTCGGATTCAACTCCTCTGTCCATGGAGTCACGAAAACTACTCCGGCCAGGGCATGATTTGATCCACCCTTTGTTGAATGTGTGGGGTGTTCCATCGCCATTGATGCCATTGACCGATGCGTAACGGGAATTGCTGTCACATGAAGTAGCTGGAAACTGGAGAGCGCAAAGCGTCAGGTGCAGGCCGGGCTCCGGTAAATTTTGCAGTTGGTGACCTGGTTTATTGTCGTACGTATGTGTTGGCCTCTCATTCTGCCGCTACGACGAGTAAATTGCAACCGCCCTTTGTGGGGCCACTCAGGGTGTTGAGGATACTTGGTCCTAACACCTTGTTACTTCAAGACCCGGAAACTGGGAAAGTGGTCCTGAAGGCCCATGGATCCCATGTGAAACCAATCCCATGTGAAGATGATGATTAATATGATGGGATATTTGTTCCAGATCTGGTGGAAGTCAAGCTTCAAGATCTGCCTTTCAAGACCTTTGGTGCAGGCCTGCTCTGTGTTGTCTGTGTTGTTTCGTGATGTTTGGTGTTTCCAATTAGTGGTGTTTCCAATTTGTGGTGTTTTGCATGTTTTGTAGCTGGCATTTGTGTAGTGTTTGTGAGTTTTGTCGTGTGATCAGTGGTAGGTAGTACAATAGGTTGCTAAGGTTAGTTGTAGAAGTTGTAGGTTAGGAAGTACTAGTAGTTAGAGTAAAATTAATGTAGGTTAGCTGACTAACATGATTTGAATTGAGAAGAATGAATTGTGTTAGTCATAAGGATAGAACTAAGTAATATTAAGATAGTCAAGTTGCGTGCTTAGTTTGTAAGTTTGATGAAATTATTTATAAGAAATTTTATATTATTGTACCAGCTGGTTGTTTTTAAATGTTTGTGATATTTATCTTATTATTATGTCATTTATATAATTGAATCATGGTGTGTGAACCTGTGATATTTGAATTAATGAATTAGTATCTTATTTGATAGTCTATTTGTATTTTTTTGAATGTTTATACAGGTGTTGAATTTAGAACATTATTTAAATATGCATATTTCTATGATATTAGTGAGCATACATACATTTTTTTGTGTTGTGTCGGATCCGTCAAAGTTGTTGTATTGTTTATTGCAATTTGTATTTGTATCAAGTAATGTGCCATTTACGTGATTTTTCAATTTGTGTATTCATTGAAATTTTGGATTTTTGAAAATTTTTACAGGGTTGCATTTTCAAATCAGGAGTTACATTATTATTTTAGTTTTCATGTGGTGTTCCTGGGACGCACGTTCGGCTAGCTGGCTGGCGGTGGTGTCTCCCTTCTCCGACAGTCGTCGGATGGGAGTCTGGATCTCACCTGTGCGGTGGTACCCGTTGAGATGTCGGTCTCATCTGAATACATCTCGGCTCACCTCAGTCCTGTGCGATGATGCCAATACCCTGGTTGGACTGACCTTTGTTAATTTTGGAGAGTCCCCCCTCCCCCTCCAATCACGTGTCTGATTTAACTGAACTGGTTTTCAATATTGAAGAGAAGAAGAGGATTAGGAGGGGAGGAGGGTGGGAGTTGTGATGGGCTGTAGCCTGAGTGAGCTAAGACTGTGAGCATTTGAAATCCCCGCCTTGGACTGTTGTTCTCGCCTCTCGCTCCTATCCTCCCCCAACACCAAAATTTCAGAAAGGTTGCTGGAATGTAAGAAAATGGGGGAAACTACTGTAATATATTTCTGATTCATGTATATCTTTACATTTAGTTCAATGTCATTTACTGTATTTAAATTTTATGTACTGTACATACAGTACAGACCTGCTAATCTGAACATCAATAAAATCCCATCAAGCGTGTGGGGAAAAGTAATACATTGTAATATATATGAAACCAAATTACATAAGTTTTGTTTACTTTGGTATTGCAGTGACAAAGTGCTAAACTTGGCATACTATTTACATTAGAGTTCTATGTATAAACTTGCAAATATTAGGTAATACTGTATATGAACTCGCATACTTAGTTTTTATGATTTATTGGTTTTAGCAAGTTTTATGCTCATAAATGTGTTATAAGCATAGTTTTGGTCAATCCAAACAGTTGGTAATCCGAACAAGCCTTGTTCCCAATTAGTTCAGATTGTCTGCAATGACTGTAATGTAATTTATGCTTAGATCATATCAAAATTTAGATTATAGGGTATATAAAAATTTCTTAGGGAGATGCTTGCAGTCTTGTGCAAGTCAAACCCTGTAAGGGTGTATAACCTAATGACTATCCCCTATAGTTAGCAAACATTTAGACATTTAGTTGATTTCACTTATACCTAATTGTACTCTGTATGCTGTTAGCTATCAAAAGGTACATTTTCTAGTTGAGGAAATCTGTGCAGTTAATGTTTCTACAAAGTGTGTATTTTCAGCTTTGTTACATGTGTTGCTACCACAGTCATAGAAGTACAGGTCTGTACACTCGCCTATCTACCAATGTATTTTGCTTGACCCCCTTGTTGTTTGGTTGTAGTTAGTCAAGTTACCGAGAATATTGTGTTTTATTGGCGCTTCATTTAGGGCTGTCGGACTCAAACTCCGCTCATTTTTTTTTCATTGTTAAATTCATGAAGTAAATAAAGATTGCTGGAGACATGATTTAAAATTGTGAGCGAAGGAAGTATTTCATAAATTGATAAAAAATACGTTTTGATAAATTGTTTATCTTAGTGGAAAGGAAACGGGCAGAGTAAGAGTGCGACCGCCCTAACTGAAGTGCCAATAAAACACAATATTCTCGGTAACTTGGTGAACTACAGCCAAACAACAAGGGGGTCAAGTTTCCAGGCGAGTGTCCAGTCCTTTTCTTCTACGGCCACGGTCGTTCATACCTGTCTGGTTCCGAATGACTGAATACTGTTTGGGCATGTTCTCCATTGTATTGGTCTGCGACCCTGCACACATCCACAAACAAGCACATTACCTTTGTGGCGCCATGCATACATTAAAACACAGTACTAGTAACAGCCTTAAATTTTGTTTAAATTCTGTACTGTTTTTATGTGACCGCTACTGTGTAATTTATTTAATTCTATTTCACACTGAACTGTTTTTTTTATACTTCAATACATTAGTTCAGTATTCAGTGTAATCCAACTTTTTGCATATCTGGTCTGACCAGCCACCATATTAAGCCATATTACTGTGAATCTACTGTGCTAGATTTCCATAAGGATATCATTAATTTTGTTCACCAATTAAACAAAAATTTGCAGTCTGCTTTTCTAACTTAATTATGGTATTGGCCATCACATCACACTGAAGCAACATAGTATAAGAGGTTTCCTTCTTATGACTCAGAGCTAATGGTACCGTGCAGCATTTACTGTAATATCATTCTGAGAATTTTATGTACATGCATTTGACAAACTAGAATGATAAATCACTTACCTTTCAACACAGGGCAAAGAAAAAGGGTGCTAGTATCTCCACTATTTTTGTCTGTTGACACTGCTTGCACCTGTTAAAGAATGTAATGTACAGTAGTGTTTCATTTGTATTTAATTTCAAAACATACCTAATTATGTTTGTGCGTGTAAGTGAAGCCAGAAATTTCATATGCACAGACAAAAATAACTAAAAATATACTAAAACATTATTTTCAGTAAGTAATGAACATACTCAAAACTTTAAAATATCTTGAACTGAGTAGAAATAAATTTTTTATCTTGTAAATAATAACTATTTTTCCAGTAATATTTCCCCCAACCCCTGTTCACGTCAAGCCAATATAGAGTAAATGTGTAACTCTGCATTTATGTGAGGAGGAAAGGTGGGTTGTTGCTTACTATTACTGGTGCATGCTGCAGAGCTGGTAACTTGATGGGCATCACGTGGTTGGGTGGTTGGCGACATAACACTGCGTGGTCTCGCTTGGATTTCTCACTTTGGTACACCACGTCCTTCACCTGTAATCAAACCAGTTGTTACAGCTGTTTCAAGGACTGGTAGGATGTTGCCATTGACACAATGTCAACACAGTGTCAACACAATGTAAACATATTAGTGGGAAACCTTAAGGATTCCTCCTACCAGGTGTTTTAAATATGTTGCAATAAACTTATTATTATTTTTTGTGCTAATTTTATAAAAATAAATTTTAAATGAGTATGAAATACTATCACTTTCTGTAAATCATACACATTAGAAACACAATTTTGAAGCCCTCCAACATAGCTAAAAATAGCTTTTTCAGACTGCCATGACTCAAAATCTACAAACCAGTTTGTATTATTCAGATATCATAGTGCATTAAACTTTGTTATAGACTTTCCACCAGTAAAATTATGAATACGGTCACAGCTTAACATGTTCACTGCTGCCAACTCTTAATAGCATTGAACATAATGCATCTACTGAAACCAAATTGGATTACTCATTCATGTGGCTCTGCATCTAATAACGTCTGGTGCGCAGAATTGTATTGAAACTCTTGAATTGGTAACTATGGAATACTCTTGTTACAATTTCTGCTCTAAAGTGATGGGAGTGCTGAAAGGATTTGCAGTGAATGTGTTAAATGTCCTGTACTAAAACTAGTTTGGTGGAACGTTTGCATAATAGTTCTGTGCTTGTTGACACTGGTGGAGGAAGATTCTATGCGTCTATCACGGTCACTCTAATAGGTCCGTTGTTTCTAATCTTCGAGAGCATAAAACAGCTCTAGGCAGGCAGCACCCTTAAGATACACCCGTCTCCAAACTGAGTTTTGGCTATCTTGTTGGGTCTTTTGAGAAACTGTTAGTTACACCATGGCCAAACAACAGTAACTCGTCCATGACTAGACTTCTGAGGAGCTACTAAAATATAGTATTCAGAAGCATTTCCTTATAACTTTAGACAGTGTTTGTGAGTGATAGGTAACTAGTCACAAGTTGAAATATAACATAATAGACAAGATAGTTATACAGTTGACACTATTTCTTAGCATTGTACTGGAAATATAATTAATTGCAAATATAAATCCTCGCAAATATTCATTTGTAGCATTTCACTATTTAACTGATTATTCTACACTGAAATGAATTATTGCTGTAGCCAAAATAAACTCTACGGCAGAATTTTTCCCAAAAGTATTAAGTTTTAAGGGTACTCGCACCTTAAACTGCCCTCCTTCCCTATGCAGTTACTATGTCTAGTTTAAAGTTGCTGTCTGTTGTTGCTCTTTCTGAATACGGAAAATTGTAGGTAGTGACAACATGGCGATGCAAACCATTACTATTTTTTTTAAACCTTTAAAAATTGCTTCTGAATATTGCCCGTTAACTTTATAAATATATACACAGACAAGCACTACTGTAGCTTATGATTGGTGTGATAAATTTGGTTTCATATAAACTGACTGGGCTGATATACTTTAGCTTATTGCTATAGATGTGTTTGACCAATCCTGAGGAATTCATGCTGAATGTTTATTCATGTCACTAGCTGAAGTCTGGGAAAATTAATGTTTCATACATTACGAAAACAGAATTTCTGTCCACACTGTATCTGGCTGTAGGTATATGGATAGACCTTGCCTAGTGATGAATTCCCGAGAATGATTTCAGAAAAAGTAATATATTTAACACACCATCAAGATTTGCAGTTAGAAGCTGTATTGTAGACAGTGTCAGTTGGTCTACCTTTAAATATCTAAATGAAAAAGCTCACATATGAAACTGTGTAACTACAAAGTATTGGGAATTAATCTTAAAAGCCAGTCCTTACGATGGCCACCTGGCTGGCACTCTTGTGTGCAGCATGTTTGGAGTAAAAATTTTTTCTCAGAGACAGGTAAATGTTCATCGACTATGCTTATCTATGAAAAGAAAACACACTTCAGACTACTTGTAAAAATTACTTTTAAGACACTATGCACATTGAATGAATAATTTTAAAGCGCCCAAACTTTGCTAAAATCACCTTTTTAGTCAGTTGTTTCTCAGGATATGTGTTCCAGATTCATACGAAATTGCAGCCTACAATTACATTGGAATTGCTACAATAACAGATTAAATATAATGATAGGGTTGCCACTTAAACGGCGGGAACACTGTGTGCACGTTTACACCTTAGGGCGTTCAAAGGTGATATCACAATACATGTGCTGACCGGCATCGCTCGTAGCGCCTTATCACTTTTTGCCTCACACACTCATAAACACACCCTTCACTGAGTGACCTCCATAAAGGACTGGCACTACGTTTATATTCCAAATTTTTTCCTCGGATAGGTTTTTTGTATGGGATGCTGCTCTTTGTGCGTGACATAAACATACCACATTCAAGATGCCCTGGCTGTGTACCAGCATCTCCCTGTGGTGGAGGGCTGTCAGTCTGTCTTGCTCCTCGTCATCTCGTATGAGCTCTGGGCTGAATGAGCTAGCAGTGCAGATATCGTCTGTCCGCGTGCTCTCCTTTCTCACCTGCCAACAACAAAGTGTTTGTCTATTTTTTTTCTCAACGAAGTGTTTGTCTATTTTTTCTCACCTCCATGTACATTACTTGTGTAGATTAAGGTGAATATCCGTGGCCATGTAGGATTAATTGGTTTTTTGCTGTAACTTTTTTTTAAACACATTTGACATTGATTGGAGAACAGTTTGAAAACAACATTTGTGGAATATTTTCATTAACTTATCGTGTGGAATTGCTGTTAAGAGATTTTTTAATTTTGTTTTTCAGCAATCCGACAAGCAAAATTAACAATAGAATTTCATTAATGATATAAATACTGTATACATATATTCAAACTGTTGACTCAGTCATATTTTAATCACTGTCGTAGCTTATAGTACAAAAAATAATCTTACATAAGCATTACTAGCATACATTAAGATGCTGGTGGATATTACATCATTAGGTTCCTCTTAAAGGCTTTAAATGTACAAAATTTTTGGGGACAGAAAAGTTGTGCTTTACCTCAGTATTATGTTACTGTATTTGTTTTTCCAAATGTTGATAATAGTACCAGCTGGCTGAGTTAGCCTTAGTATGTATTTGCATGCCCAAGGCCCTAAACATGCAAAATACAATACCAAAAGGCAGATGGAACCCTTAGGCACAAGAAAATTGTCCAGAGTTCTGATGGGAGCATTAGGTACAGATACAATACTGGCAGACCGCTGCATATCTTTCTGACCAGGTAGCCACTAGTCATGTCAGATTTGAGTTAGTGTTTACTACATTATTTTGGTGAAGTGATATGTTCTGATGCAAAACTAGAACTAGTGATTCAATTGGTTGAGATAAAAAAGTAAAGGTAATTTCTCTTTGGACTTAATGTTGAAGGAGTGAACAATATCATTGACTACAATATTGCTTTCTTCCATTTATTGCGTTGTGGTGAATGCAGGACTGTTTCCACTGGTTACAGTGTCTTTGAAAAAATGGCAGTAAAAGTGTTCATTGTAGCGTAACTGAATACATATAGAATTTGTAGTCATAGCCATAAAATATGGATAGTTGGGGCAGTTCAATTTCAGTTTGTTTCATTTCACATATACTGTAATATCAAATGCTGTGCCTAATATTTTTATTTATTTTTACATATTTATTCTTCTGTTGCTTAAAATGCCCTTAAACAGCATAAGGCCTTGGTGGAGGTACAAGAGAAAAAGGGGAAAGGAATGCAACGTACCAAATGTTTTTTGCTGAAGGCATGCGAAGCTCTTGGCCGGCAGTTCTCCTGACATCCTGGAGACTCTGGTCTTAACTTCTCCATGTCCCGAACTTTTGTCCCAACTCTTTTTGTGGCTTCAAGGCGAGCTTTTGTCTGTCAACAACCACAATCATCATAGTTGTCATTAACAGTGATCAGTCAATATGTATGGTCAATCCCTCATGCATTATTTAGTGTTAGAATTTTATTTTGCATAGTAATGCACAGGAAGCTGTACCTCCATGGGTTGCTGACTTGATGATCATAAGCTGAGTTGTGTCAATAAGTGAATGTGAACCATTGCTTATGCAACTCATGTGCTGTAGATAGTGACAGGGCTCTGCAGCCTCATATTTGATATGCGTACATGCATGATTAATTAATTCAGGAGCAGTATGTCAGTTTAGCAGTGAGCTGTGTACTGTGGTGAAGGGTGTTTGATTTGTTTGTTTCAGGAGTTTTGCCAAACTCTAAAATTAAGTGTAATCATTGGTGGTATCCTTTAGGTTAGGTGAGTATGCTCAGTAAAACAAAACACTCTAATTTTGTTAACTATTGTTATGTCCGGTTAGGGTATTTGGTAGTTGTTGTCTTTCAGGGCATTGTGTTATAATGGGTCTTTTTACTGGTTGTAGTAAGGGCGATGGTGGCGCAACCATTCAGCGGCAACCAAGAGAGCTCACTGTTATTGTCTGTCCCTAATGTGTAGATAAGTGATGTGAGCAATGGTCGGACAAGTCTGTCCTACAAGCAAACCCTCACATCGGTGTTAACTGAAGATGAGTGTTGTTTTTAAACGTAAGTAACACCAGAACTTCTTTGCAGTTTCTAGCTCGCTTTCATGAACTTAATTGTGAGAAATTTAACTCAGCACTTTGCTGCCAGTGCATACATACTGGTGGACAGCCCCAAATACTGAGCATTCTCAACTTTGTCTATTCCAGATAAGACTTAATTTTTCGGTGTACTTTTAAGTGTTCTAGTTTTCAATTTGTTCTGCATGTTGTACATTCGCAATCCAACACTGGAAACCCTTGCCACAGACCACATTTGTTAATGTAGGTACAGCCTGTGTATCCATATCTGCAATAAATACTCCAACTGTAACTGTGTGAGTGTTTTATTACATAGATTTAAAGGCGTAGGTAGTTACACAGTAAACTACCCACCACATACCCTAAATGCGTAAACATGGGTGCTCAGTCAATCCCTAGATGTGTTAATTGCTTGGGTGGCGCACTGGATTACAGAGAAAGGAATATTTTGCAATTTCAGCAACAAGTATGTTACAATCCATCGTCCTGTGCATACTCAAACTCTTGACGGACCATTTGTCCTCTAGCTGCTACATACTGTAACGGCAGACGATGAAAGAATAGACGGATTTGAATATTTACAGGACTGCAGATTGAACTTGCAAATTTTTCTTTTCACTAACAATAGCTTAATCTGTAAACTGAACCATTTTTGTGGATGTACGTCATTGAGAGAGAATGTTGCAGAGTTGCAGTAAACCCACATTAAAACTCAAAAGAAAGTTAGTATAGGTTGCTGTTAGTAAAAATTTAATACAGCCCCTTTAAATAATCATTCAAAGATCATCACTTCGCCAACTATATATGGCGAAAGACGTAATGAACAATTATTAAATTTTTATTGTTATGCAAAATAGGTAGTGATAACAAGGGAATGTATATGAAACAATAAGTACCTCCAGCTCCTCGCGCAGCAACCTAGTGCACTCATCACGGGCTCTGGAAGCTGCTGTCTCCTGGTACACAGAGCTAGCGTTCTGCTGGAAGAACTTGTGGTACTTGTCTACTCCGTCCTGAGGAGGATAGATGCACCGGTAGTTGCCTATGTTTTCCCGCTCCCACGTCGCTTGTATCTCATTCTGGTCCCGTGGAAGGCTCACATCCCCAATACTGCCCCTGCTGCTTGAACTAACACACACTAGAGAAAGAGACTAAACAGGCTCCTTTGTCACATGATTCTGCTATATCTCGTGGTGGCAGGCATACACCTCACATTAAAAGTGGTTTTATTGCTTTTGATCAAGACAATGTCAATACCGTCCATAAACTATAAAGACTAATAATTTTGTATCAAATTTTCTGCTACAGTACACTTTTCTGTAATTCGACTAACATTGTCTAGTTAGAAGTGTATAATCAAGTACAATGCATACTGATATTTTTTGGCGCCAAAATGATACATTCATTCAGGATATTATTAGTTGTATTTCTTCACTGTCATTGAAATGCTACAGCTTTGTATAGTTATTTTGAACTTGCAAACGACTCTGTTAATTTTTTTTTAATCCTAGTTTCAAAAAATTTTGAAAAATTCATTGTGAAGCCAATTTTAAAGTATGGCATTTATAATTTTTTATGTAGTAAAATTATATTTTCGTTACGGTGAATATGTGAACTTTGTTCTACAAAGCTTAGTTTCAATAATTTTGGTGTTACTTATTTACCAAAATGGTTTCCAAATAGCCTGTCTGCATACACAAGAACAAATTGTAATATGTAGATAATAAGGTGAAAAAAACATGCAGTAAGTAACTATGACATTCTTGTGGTGGAAATAGAGCTTAGGAAGATGAGGGTACAACATGAGTACAAGGTTGTGTGACATAATGGATGTGGAAACATGAAGACAATGGAAAACTTTCTGCAGATGGGTATAAGCATTGTGATGAGGAAAATGCTGAAGGTTTTAGGAGAGAATTTATATGGATAATGTAAGTATGTACAGTAATGTAAGAAAAGTTTATGCCACAGAAATGGAGAAGCTTTAGAATCCTTACAGTATGAGTTTGCCTGATTTTGACATTTCATTTCTGAGAAAGTTGCCTGGCAGCTCTATTGTGTTGACCTTTAAAATATCCTGATTTACTGGAGGAAAAAACTGGGGTCTCTGCAGTCATGTTTGCAGACACACTTCTCAGAAGAAAACTATCAAAATCAGGCAAACTTATACTGTTTAGACTATACAGGTGATTCATCTTAATATAGGCAAGGAATAAAAAGAATGAAGAGAATGTGCAAGGGAATGTATGTGTAATGTAGAAACACAGGGATGTTAAGAGCCAAGGAATGGTTAAAGCAGAAGGAGAGGAAGTATGAAAGATCAAGCAGGCTTTATTTTTCCACTCTGACCCTCATACTTACTATTTACAAATGTACAAGCTATTCAAACATGTCCTACTGTGAAACTTATTGGTTTGCGAAGTGAACATGTATATTTTGTGATTTTGTTGGCTACAGTATTTTCTGCACTCCACAGTCTGTTGGACTGAAATCTGTAATCTTTGTGTGTATTTTACTTGCAACCAGTATTTTTTGTTTTGCTGACAGTTAAGAATTATGTGTCTTGCTGTTACTTGAGAGTTGTGTAGCACAATTCAAAATACATTAGCATCTATCTAAATAGTATGCTATGTGTTAGTAGAGAAGAAGACCTGGGAGGTGATGAAGGAGACATGTTACCATCCTCAGGGTAGCCCTGTCTAAGCATGACTAAATACGGAGTTGTAGAACTATGCACATAATGGTGCTGGCATCACCTCTCCCTGTGGAAGCCTCCCTGCAACAGCCGCTCCTGTGTCCGTCGCCGCTCCTCTTCCATAACCTTATGCTTGTTGGTCTTCTGAAGGTTGAGCATTCTGAAAGTATCTGTGATTAAGCTCTCCTTAACCTCCGTGTCTATGGGCGTCTCTGTGTGGTAGCTGGGAGAGTGGTTCACCTACGAACAAGAACATGTTCTGTACTTTAAAATACACTTTTCAAGAAATAACATGCATTTTTTGCAAAAAAAAATTGAGACGTGATGAAAGAATACTCCTGGCACCTTTCCCAAGAATTAGTTTGTCAGTAGAAGTTCAACTTTAAAGCAAAATTTTGTACTCAAAAAACTGTTAAAACCTGGCAACTTAACTTTGTCAGGAACTAGTTCTGCTCACTTGAGATTACACCTGGATGTCACAATTGTATTATCAATAACAAATTATTATAAATCAAAGAATGTAATGGAAATAATTTAATGAAGATCATGTTTACAATAGACTTGTACCTAGATGGCAGTCCATCTTGCAAGAGACTTATGTTAAGAAATGGTACTGAGAAACTTATATATACATACTACATGCATTAGTAAGAATAGATTTCAATTGACCTTGAAGCATAAACCAGATACAGCAATTTTATGGAATAAACTGTTGGTTTGGACAAAAATTATGTAAGTAACATCTATGAGTCTTAGTACACTTTTACAAAATGACAAATATTTTACTACATGTTCCCAATCTCAAAAAATTCCAAGCTGCTGCTCTTATGACCACTACATTTTTTTTTAAACCTTTCACTTAACAATTTTGTGTACATAAACCAAACTTGGTAAATTATATCTAATAAATCACAGTTTTTTGGAAATTCTTTCTTTGATTGCCATTCCTCAAGCAGCCCAAGTTTGGGATTTGCAGTGGATTTTAGTTTTAAGTTTTTTCATATCTTCCTCTACTGTGGATAGTATAATTTAAAACAATTAACAGATGTTAAAATAGGTCGTGTAATGCTGTAATTTGGTGCCCACCCAGGGTGTAGGTTAATGTGAATACTAATTAATTTTACCTCGAGTATGAAGGGTTTGAGCTTGTGGTCCAGTAAAATGTCAAAACCGAGCAGTTCGAAGCAAGCTAAGGTATCAACATGCGAAGGAAAATATGTGTGGTAGCTGTGCTTGAGCATTGGTTGACCAGCGATTACTGTCTTCATGATCACTTCATCGATCCGTGACCAGAGTTCGGGAACATCATAATCATGGTCCTCCAGCCATTTGTTGATGGATGAAATCTTTCTGAAAACAATTATTGTGTTCCAATTTTATGCATGCGAATTCTTACCTACAACTAGCTATCTGAAAATGTTATCAAAACTAAAAATTTCAACAGCTAATAGTAAAATATTGACACAACTGTTGGTTACACATTGATGCATATCGTGGTCTCAAAGTGCAGTACCAGCGCTAAAGATCTTGATGTTAATCGCTGACCAAAAACTCTCACTTTCTCTCAAAGTGCAGTATCTAGTCATCACTTTTCCGTGCTGGTGAGTAAAAATATTTTTATGGCTATTTTTTCGAATAGTTCAAAGGCTAACTCTGATAGAGTTACCTTTAAAAAGACTGTCACAGTACTAAATAATTAGCATTCTTGGAGTAAAAGGTAAGGTGCTATGAATTAAATTTCTATGGAGACTAACCTCAGCAAGCAGAAACTATTGGTGACCCTTTTTCTTGGACAGGCTATTACAACTTTTAATGTGGATTAAAAGACAACATTATAGAAAGGACTTTCATTATGTGCGCATATGAAGCCAAACACTTCAAGTTTTGTGTACAGGTGAAACATGCCCGATTTATTGCTGCATCGTGTGGGGATCCTAAACCAAACATGGCATGCTTTAGAGAATGGGTGTAACTGCAAACATAAAAACAGTTCAGACGAAATAAACAGTTTTCGCCAAACTCCTTAAGGGGCCCGTCTACATAGCGCCTTAGCGGACGTTCGACCTCATGGACGTGGAGTTTTCCCCCACAAAGACGGGAGCGAGCTGTTGCTTCCTCCCCCTCCCTTGAGTAAGCTTCTGTCTGCTTTCACAACCTTCGCAGAGGGGACTCGAAATCTTTACTCAATGACCTGACGACTGCTCCTTCCTGGAAACATTCTCGACAAGCGACGCTTTGTCTTTAGTAGAATCCATAAGAGGAAAATAATTAATGTGCCTACTTCTATGGGTTGTAACGGAGCGTATATTTATTGTGCAGAAACCTTAGTTTTTATTCACATAAATCACTTTGATATGCAAATTTTACGAAGCTAAGTGGAGGATCGAATTTCTGATAACTATTGAAATGCATCTAAAAGGTTGTATCAGACTGGAAGTGGGATGGTTTAGGTGCTCACATTCATGTAAGAAAGTCGTGCTTTTTTTTAAGCATACCAGATTTACAGTGTGTGTGAATTGGCATATATTTCTTGTGACAGAATGTTATATTTTTTCATCAACAATCATCGAGCACACTTACACAGGACACTGGTGACACCAGGTATGTGTACAAGGAAATTTGCTTGAGGTTAAATAGTTTACTGCTACGATAAGCCGTTAAAAACTATTATGTAAAAATTCATGTACGCTTATGGTTTTGTTTTGAATTCTAAGACCTGACTTGAATCTATAATATCAAATTATGGTGTAATTGCTCCACAGAATATTTTATTAGCACGTCAATAGCCAATAAATATGCCACTTATATCCAACAACCCATTCTGTATTTAGCAATTTTATTGTTTTTATTTCAGCAATGGAGCAGCAAAGCTCGATTGACTAGAGCGAGCTCGCCTCCCACAAAGGCGATACGGGTTTTGATTCCCCGTGTGGTTAACCGGATTTTCACGTGTGTGAATGGCGCCTGGGCGATGTCGCAGATAGATGGATTATCTCAGAGATCTCCCAATTTCCTTACCCTTCATCCCAGGGGCTACTCCATAACTACTCATATTCTCCTTCAGCTGGTCACAAAACCTTGTATGTTGAAGAGAATGGAATGGCGTGCAATTACAGCGTATTTGCTGCTTTTTAATCGCCAGTTTCATTAAATCTTCACATTTAGACTTAGAGTGTCTTAATCAAATTCTGACATTCAGAAACAAGTAGGAAAAAATAAATGTTCAATAAATGTTATTAATTTTCATATATTTTGCGTTTTACTGAAGGCATATTTGTCACGACCAGTAGCAATGAGTACCAAGCTTAATACAATAAAAAAATACGATTTTTGATTATTTACAACAAAAAGTATACTTGTGCTCTATAACACTTAGGGAAGACTTGTAACTTATAACATTTATTTAGACATCAAACTGTTTATCATCCTGTGACACACAATGATGAATAACCATTTCATTTCCAAGGTATAATACTTTTATATACCTATGAAAATTTCATGTCCAATGGCTCATTGTTACAACAAAATAGTGGAGCAAAGATGATGAAATAGTAATTTTAATATACGAACAATGTGATACATAATAATAACGGCCACTTTGATAAATAGTAAAACTGTTTGCACAATGTACAGAAGTTTTCTTTAAAAAAATGTGACAATACTGGAACAAATTTGTTATTTATACAATTTTTAAGTATGCTTATATATTTAAATAAAAATTCATATATTTTACTTGTGGTTGACACACAGTGTTAGTAAAAGAGGAGGCTGCTGTACTAAAGTCATATGCCAGCTATCGTTAATGATTTATTTTACAAAAAATCTTTGAAATTTTACCCTTGACACTTTGACAAGGGTGTTGTCATCTAATATCTCTTCATTTCAGTAAATTATAGGAACTTGAAAGGTATCAGTTTCATTGTTAATATTGTAATAAGTTTCTTTCCCTCCAAGACAATGTTTTGATTTTCTCGGAACACAGCAGTAACAATATAATTTTTGGGGCCGGGCTGGAATGCTGAAGGCCTTTCTGTCTGCTGCGAGATTCGTCCGTGAAATGGTTGGTGTTGTGAACTTGAGATACACGTTACTTTACAGTTCAATTGACAAGGGACATTGGGCAGATAAAAAAAAACTAAACTTACTGGAAAAGGAAAACTAGGATACTGGTAATTTGAATTTTTTTTTAAAACTATTACCTAAATAATTTGTCGCTGTCCCTCTATAACCGAAATCGATATTCCTGATAAGAAGAAAACTTCTCAGATGAAACATTCTGCAAAGTGTGCCGTACAGTTCGGAGTCGTGTAACATGCCATAAAAAAAATCCATGGCGATAAAATTTGCGTAAATCATGGTACTACCATTAACCCATAAGCAAATTAACATTGTTTAAAAAAATACTACCTCAAAAGAAATAAAGAATTTGGCTTCTTTTATTGCAATGCATTGTTCCGTTGAATCAGTGAAAATGGCGGAAGTGTAGAGACGCGCGCGAGGAGCTCTCTGTAAACTTAGGCTCAAGCAGGTGGTTCCAGTGCAGTTGACACGCTGAAAGTATATTTTACACGTCGAACATATCGCGTTAAGTATTCCTGCGGACTGACTATACAGTGGTAAATCGTATTTCTGTGTTATTTTTGATAATAACATTATGAAGACAAGCGGAACAAGCACGAACTCTGAAGGGCTCGAGCAGAAGGCTACAACAGCAAGCGGCGCATCCCAGTCGACTGGAATGAGGGGTGACCAGAATCTTGAGGAGGTACAGATGTTAGTGCAGGAAGCTGTTGAGAAGATTCTAAGGTCAGAAAACATAATGAAGCTAATAGCAGA
>PNEQ01056306.1:0-10937 GCA_003012365.1 Medauroidea extradentata
GCCGAGGTGCCATCATCGTCGTGGTTTTGGGCGTCGGGACGCCATTAAAAGTTCGCCGAGTCATAAAGTACGTCGGGCCGAGACACCTCTGGGTAGTAAGTGGAGAGAGACAGTGATTGCGCGGCATTTAATATTCTAATTAGTTGCCGGGGCTCCGTGCGCGCGACCGTATTGCTTAAGAGCCATACCGACGAATCGAAATAAGTATCGGTCCGCCCCGAGAGGACAGCAACGACGAGCTACCCGGACAAAAAGACTTGCAACTCTTTCATTATCTAGTAACATAGTATGCAGAACTTGCACACAGCAACAATAGACGACTAAACACCCGCAGAAACAGATAATAAATAAAGATATTTAAAAAATAGAAAACAAACCGAACGTCGTAGTTTTCTAAACCTCAACATTGCTACATATACGAAAAGTATTTTAAAACAGAAGTTATTGCAGAAAATAAATGAATATAATTTAGCGTCTAACTCTCCCCGTTAAGGGCACCGCCTGCCTCGCGTTTAAAATGCTTGCCGTGTGTTCGTAAAGCGGTTCTTTACTAAACAATCCACATGCAGCCGTTGTGTCAAAGTACGAAAAGAAAAAACACCTCGGACAAGATTGGAATGTCACCGATACGACACCTTGCTCATTATAAACACGGGGCGCGGTGGCCGAGTGGTCAGGCCATTCACCTCCCACCAAGGCGATCCGGGATCGGTCCCCGTATTTTCACATGTGGGAATCGTGCCGGACGATGCCGCTGGTCGGCGGGTTTTCTCGGAGATCTCCCGTTTCCCCCGCTGCTCCATACTCACGTCATGTCACTCCTCACCAGCGCTAAAGACCTCGGTGTTTAACGCTGACCAAAATCTCTCTCACACTCATTATAAACACTGTATCTAAGCCCTCCAACGTATGTAAAAACGGCTTCTCATATTGGCGTACTTCAAAATATACTAACCGTATGTACGTAAAACTCAGATTGAGACGTGCACTGAACCTTTGTACAGACTTTGCACCAATAAATATAGTCACCGCAAGTCCCATTAAAAATGTATCAGCGGAAATCTTGCTCGTAATGGCGTTACATGCTCTTGCAAGGTCGCCCTTACAGCTCCGTCGATTTTGAGCCTTTTCTGCGCGGGTAGACGGCGCTCTTGAGGGCCATCCCTAGACAGGCTGCGTTTGTGTGTGTGAGGAGGAAAATCGATGGAGTACTAAGGTTGCCGCTGGCCGGCGTATGTAATTCATTATCGCCTCTCTGCGTAAGCCCCTCAATAATTCTATTTGTAGGCAGCACAGTACCAACGCTCGTTTCTGTTGTCGTGTTCTGTTTCAAATCCGGTTGTTATTTTTCCTGATAGCGATTTTTTTTTAGCCATTTCGAGGGGCTCAAAAGTGACGTTCCTAATAAACATGTAGAATTTTTTAAATTATTGCAACACAGTTTAGGGTGTGTTCTACTCGTATACATAAAATGTAATGCGCGTTAAATTGTTTCGTCAAAATAAAAATAATGGTCATAACTCGCTGCAACCCAGGCGAAAGCCCTTGAGGGACGGATTGGACAATAGCCAGGGAGGGGCGAGGAGAACTGGACCACCCACAACAAGAATAGAATTTCGAGACCTCTTCGGAAAATCTTAATTTCGCCTACAGATCCCGAAACGAATTTGGGAAAGCGGTTTATCACCGAACAAAACGACGGAACCGGCCGTTACCTCCTCTGTTTTATTTTTGTGAAGGGTGCTCTCTCTACCAGATATTTTTTTTTTATTTAGACACAAAATGTGACTAAATCTTGCTGCTATGAATTATTTTTATCGCTCATAGTACTCGCATAATGACTTGTTAAAGTAAAAATGTGCGTGTCTTAAGGACGACACTAAAACCACCAAACTGAACAAATTCACAGTGGATAAAGACGCCACAGGCTACAGTGTAACGTCCATGAAAACTGTTTGTATTTAAATAAAAATGCTAAAATTGAAAGTAAAAATTTAAAAAATTAAATCATTTTTTAAAATACAAAAATATTTTATTTTGTGATTTAACATTGCTGAATTTGTAGCCAACGACATCATTATTCACTGTGAATTTTTTTTTCATTTTAGTAAGTGAGTTGGTTTTTGTGTCGTTCTTAAAACAGAAACATGCAAATTTTTGCTTTAACGAGCCATTACACGAAAACTATGCGAGATAAAAAAAAATATAAGAGCAAAATTGAGTCACATTTCGTGTCTAACATCAGAAACAAAATATCTGGTACAAATATAAAAATGTGGTGATGAAAATTGCTGTAGCCGCGCCCTTGACGCATGTATCTGTCCGTTGAATCACAGCTTCTAAACGGATGAACAAATTTTGATTTACTATTTTTTGTTTAAAAGGTAACTTGATCGAAAGTGTTATTAACTATGATTCAAGAAAGTATGTTCAGCCGTTTGAAGACCGTCAGATCTTTTCTAGTTGTTGAAGGGACGTGAGCAGCTTCTACTGGTCTCATCGAGTCGAAATTTGTTGTATCTTGTAAGTCGGGGTTATTTATATTACTGTTACGTGAATATACCTACTACACTAAACCGCTTAACTTATTCCCATTACGTTCAACTGCGAAAAGAACATAAATCTGAAGGTATGGTTCTAATACAATTTTTAAAAATTCAGCATGCTTATTATAAACATGATTTCGAGACTTATTTGCTATAGTCTATCTTCATAAAATGCCATCGTGATCCGTAAACGCAACACAAAAAGAATGCGTTAACCTACATACTATCGGAAAATAAAATTGTAAGGCCACTGCTTAAAGCCTCGTAGGAACTTATACTACTACGGAATAACAGCTCAGCCAGTTTAGCAGGCCGCAAATTGAGCCGATAATCTTCTCCTCAAGCGTGGCAGCTTGACCTTTATCGCTCCCTTGTCTCCGAGCCTCAAAAAGTAAAAAATTACATCCAGTATATCGGCATTTACATTGTTCCTTAGTCTATTTTCTGTTTCCCGTCCCAGTTGCTTCAGAAAAAACAGCGAACGTAAAAACCTAACCAATAATTTATTCATGTACGATTTCACGTGATACCGCTCGTTTTTGTCATTGGCCGAGACAGAAACCTGACAAATAAACACGTACCGTAAACTGTGGTCCCTTTTTGAGGATCGTTCACCCAAAATATTAAATTGCGATTTTGTAACTTTCTGTGTATAACACCGCTGACATAACTAAATTCTTTGATGACATCAGAAATGACGGTTTCCAAGGGTTTTGATAAAAAATTGTTGTTCCTATGAAGCCCCAGTTTTTCTAGACACAAAAATTACACAAGTTAGGCTAACTAGTCATAGTTAACAAAAATTCCAATTAAATAATTAGCTAAACCTTACGATTTATGGTACTGAAAAAAAAAATCACGAATATGAGACCGGTTTTTATTATTTATGTTATTTTTTATTAACACTCGCAAAAACCGCATGAATGTAATATGAGGACCGTAAGTTTACTGTGGGATGGAACCAGTTCATCACTAAAAGCAGGCCTTCCGGTTCGTAATTTAAATCTTCGAAACACTCGACCACGCGACTAGACTGATAACATGTTGGTATTTGAGATATAAAACACTCGTGGCCACGTTTCCAAGTCGTGGAACCGGGCACCCTAAATTACTACTAACATTTTATCAAGCACTAAATTTAACCTGGAACGTAAAAAACAGGGGAAAAACAAGTTTTTCCTGTCAGGCGTGGCTCTTATTATAAATTGAGTAGCCATCTTACGCCGAATTTTACTATCCCAATTCCGAGAAGTACCGAAACAGCTATACCAGGAATGCGTCCACATAAAAGAAAAATAGGACAGTCAGTCCCTTAAGCAAAGTGAGGACTAGGGTATGTCAGAAAAATTCCGCGAAAGGAATACAGTCGCATCCAGAAAGACACAAGTTAAAAGCAGAAAAAAGAATTCTTATTTCCGGAAAGGAATACAGTTATATCTAGAAAGACGACGCAAAAAATCAGAAGTATAAAAATAAAACGACGTCTGGTTAGTTCGTTGGAGTTTGTCAGTCTGCACATGTGCTTCAGGACGGGAACAGATATCAGTCGCGTCTGTTATCGTCGAAGGAAGCTTCCTACTTTCGTTTGTTTTTACTTACACCAATTCAATTCTCTTTCTGGTCATCTGATTGTCTTTGTCTATCTTCGTGGCTATTTTTCACACACCTGATTTTGTCGTCTGTGTACGTCTATATTCGTTTCCGGAATAATATGTATGATATAAGTATTTGACAACAGATAATGCTTACCTTACTAAGAAGTGAATTTTTTCCAACCGGCAACATTCACTTTCAACGACGTACGTCCATAAAAACTGTTCTGTTTATGACTCTTAACCCATTACAAGAATCGTTCAAAGTAAAAATAATGGAATTTAAAATGTAATGCAAAAATTTAAAAATGGCGGAAGTGAAGTAATTTCAGCTGACGGTCAAACGTCTGCGTAGAATAAAGAGAGAAAAACTACTCAAGTTTGAAATTCTTGATAGTCTGTGAATAGCACATATACTATCCCGGGTATTTAACAGAATCATTTGAATTTTCAGTCAACTACGTGTAATTCTTTTTACTAAACAAATGTTGATAACTGCAACAGAATATAGACTTTGAATATGATGATATGTACAAACTACATGAACAAAAACTTTGCTAGTTGTGAATATTATTAAGAATCTTGGATACCTCTCACCTCGTTATCTTAAATTTTGTTCAGCAAGTCAACACCAGAAGGAGTACAGTTTTTACAAAGTAAAACTGTTTTGGAGGCACTTTTTTGTATACTAGGCCAGTAAAGTTACGATTTTGATGTTTTGTGTGTAAGCACTATTAGAAAAATTCACTTACCGAACCAAAACCTAGGTGACAACCAAATATTACTATCAAAGTTTGAAGGCGTGACTGGTAAATTCACTAAACGAAAAATTATTATAATTGTACAACATTTTAAATTGATTTTGACACTAAAAAGGCAAAATTACTTGTGGAGAAATGAAAGACAATTCGTCAAACAGCCAATGACAAAGAAATTTTACCTACAAAGTTGAACTAACGTAAGTGTTCTAGTTTTTCTTAAAATCGTTATATAATAACCATGAAATAGTAACTTTGGCAGTCAATTGCAGAAAGAATAGAAAACCGGAAACGTTTCACTTTGCAAAAAATTTACTCATTTTAGAGTTTATTGATTTACGAGAACTCCAAATAAATATAAAATAATATGTTGGAAGGTAACAACGCCCTTAACCGTGAAACTACAATGTTGTTCAAGGATATTTGTTAGTAGAGCAAAAAGAAAATCTTAAGTAGGAAATGTTAGCGAATATAAGATAGTCATTATCTGACTATTTAAAAAAAAAATTGACTAATATTATTTTGGGAGCGAAAGTAAGGTATGTCTACCGTAAAGTGAGGTTATCTTGCACTCTCGTAGGTAGCTTTGCACCATCAGATAAATGTCACTCCATACGTTTTTAAGCTACTATTGACTCTAAATGTACAGTATATATTATTACAGCTGTAAATGGCGACGTCTATAACAATTTGAGGTTCTGCAAACTTTTCATAGTAACAAAAATATGCTTTACGGCACAGGAATAGTGAATAGAAAAAGACGTTTGCACACCTTTGACCGTCGATGCTGTTCAAGAGATAAAACATGCTTTCTACATGTTTAACAATTTAAATAATTCCCTGTTGGCAAGTGAATTACAAAACACGCTAGTGTTGTAAAATCGTGTTTACAAACAAAAACAATTATATAAATTATACACAATTCGAAACTAAAGCTCACGAAAATGTTACTGAACCGCTCAAAATGATTGTTCGCGTTTTCACAAGAGTCTGAGAGAATTCTCTTGAAAAAAAAATGTAGTTCATGTACTCCAGTTTTAACTCTTGAGACAAAACTTTATGTTGAGTTAGCTACGCTGTAAGATTTCGCCCGAGGTGAACCCAATAGTAATAAATTACGTTCAGAAATTAGTAAGAATTTAAAACGTCGAGGGTAAAAATATGATAATTAAGGTAAACTAATGTATAATGTCACTTCACATGTCTGGTATATAAGTTGTATTATGTAAATTGTCATGAAACCATGATGTATCCCCAAAATACGGGAAGAATATTTTTCCACTAACTAAACCCAATCAAAGCCTTCAACCAGGCTACCACTTCGTGACTTATAACGGTCAAATAATTGCTTATGTCCAAGGATTACTTCGGTCACGGACATCACTAGGAACGAAACTGTGAAATCCGGCGGAAATAATTTACTAGGCGCGACGAAATCCATTTTCGCAGTCGCTCATGGTAAATGCAATTTAATCAGCAAGGGTTACGCAAAAGTCAGGCCAGAGGCGACCGAACCTCCTGATTATAGACTGCTACAAACCGCACTAGCCGTAAGAAGCAAGCGCTCGTAGCAAGATCCAAATTAAATACTATTACCCGGTAATTGCATCAGCGTAGCGCCAGGCGAAGAGAACTATCACTCAGACACGCAGGGCAAACAGAGGAAAGGCGGCCGAGGAGGAACGAAGAAAGCATGTTCGTATCATTCCGGATAAAGCGAGCACTAAAAATATCACTAGCTGTTACTGCATATAATTCAACAGTATCTCTAGTTGTCTTACTGCCTGTGGCGTTGGCAGCGAATTAACGGAAAACATTTCCATGATTTTTTTCTATTTATATACAACCTTACTGAAACAAAAGCAACCGAAATCGACATAATTTTACTTCATATAAGTAATAAACTTATTTTTATCAAACTGTATAGATTCCTTCTGACTCGGCAGTTAATCTCACACGCGCAAATATCAAGTAACGTGTCCAGAGAGGTTAGCATTTCCCGCCGTTAGCCGTTACGTGCGGAGAAATACGAATTAGCTGAAAATAGAACATTAGCAGGGCTTGTTTGAGTGCTCACTTTATTCCGAACCACCTATAGTAGTGCTTAACGTCTCGTTGCTAACCTTTACAATAAATAAATAGTGTTGCAAAGCAAATTATATGATACTTTTAAAATGTTTTAATCAACATGGCGGATACTTAGCAAATCCGAAACTTCGTTTAAGAAAAGTCACATTACAAATTGATCAAAAATAATTTTATTTAAATAAATTGGTTTGTGAACATTTAGTGAAATAACAGCGATTACTTGTATCCGTCAACCATGTGAAAAAAATTAAGCTGCCAAAGATCTAATTAGTAGCCATGCGCCAATCAAATGGTCTGTCAGAAAGTAACACAGAAATCGATCTAGATGGTAACTAATCCCTTCAATGTGTATAAAAATTGGAAACAAAATAGGTTAGTAGCTACGTTTTTTGAACATTACACATTTTGTAACTTTAATTGTAGTAGTATTCAGTTCGGGAAATGCGGCTCCTTCACTCAGTGAGTAGAGTGACAAGGAGAATGGATAGATTATGGAATGAAGAAACGCGATTCAACAAAAAAAAAATTTTAAAATATGAACAAAAATTGGGGAGCCAGTGTGGAACGAATTAGTGATGAAAGGCAGCCTAGATGAATCCCCAGGTATCAACCTAAAGACTTCAGAAATAGAGGCAGAACAAGAAAACGACACAAAGACCAACAATAATTGTCTGAAGTTCGGAACAGGTTAGAAGATAACGATGAAGAAGAAGAGTTTTCATGACGCATGAACAATTTACCCATAGTTCTATAGTTTATTGCCAAACGAGTGAATTTAGCGGACAGTTCTGCTGGCGTAGTTCTCTGTGACCCATTGCGAGAGTTGATAGATTTTGTTTGAGCTGATGAGAGGATATGATACGTGTATTAGTGGAGGGGGCGGCGGAACTCAAAGTCGTGGGGAAACGGGAGTAACCCACGAAAAACCCAACGAGCAAATGTCACATTTGCAGAAATCGGGAGCGACACCAACCGGAAATAACACGATTCGCTGTGATGAGAGGCGGGTTGTCTGACCACATCACCCGGAGGCCACTGTGGGTTCCTTGTGATCCCAACATAGCTTTCCCTCGGAAGATGAAGATCCACAGCGAGGTTCCTTAGGCCAGCTTTCAGACGTCGGCAGGGGATCTCCAGCATGCTGTGCAACCTACCAAATGAGGCACACAGTAGTGTCCTGTGGTGCGTACCTCGAGCACTGTTGATCTGGAGTTCTGGTACACTGGAGGATGGACACCTGCTCGGGTAAAAACTCAAGATGCATGGTATTTTGCAGGTACTTAGGGGATCGACGTGAAAACCCCAGCCCTGTGTTGAGCCGGTCATATGGGTTGGACTCGGAGTGGTGGTGGTTGAAACTTCCGATAACAGAGCATATCTAGGGAGGCCCCTTAAAATGCCTGATATCCTGTGATGCGAGCACACAAAGATACGAAGGCGTGGAGCCGGTAACGACCTGTGTTCGGGTGAGCATAGGCACGAGAATTCTCGTCTGTCGGCACATAAAACGCGAATTAGCTCGCCTCTTAATAATTTCTCTTTATACCCGACCACAAATTCTGGTAAAGGGTAACTACATTTTTGATCCTATCACACCAAATTGTGAAACATAATCGGGGCCACAAACACGCTTACATTTAGTCTTCACGAAACTGTCAACACGTTGTCCTTAAAAGCGTAACGAGCTTAGTCGTGACTTCCTAGTTCAAACTAAGGAAAACCTTCTAATTCGACAATCATTACGAGTATCATCAGCAGACAGACACGCCGTATTTGATACGGTCTTTCCCCGAAACTACTACGGTACAAAAAGGATTAAAAAGAGAAGTAAATAATGTACCTGGGGCCAATTAACCCCCGTGTCGGGTATCCGATTCGATACGGCATCCTGCGCAAACCGGTTCCTAGGGCAATCACCGCAATACGGAGAAAACCGGACGAGGCGTAATTCACTCGTACAGCACGAACGTCTGAGAAAAAAGCATGCCTTAATGCTAGCCAAGGCCGCTCGCAATCAATTCCCTTCCCTCGTATTTTTCAACGTCTGTAATAGCGACCTATGGAACTCCAGCTTCCGTGCGGAGCAAATGGCGCGATGGGACGAGCGTCTGGGTAGCATTAACTTCCTCGCTCCTCGGAGATGTTCGGGGAAATTCGTTCATTCTCGGCGATTGTGTCACACATAGTCCCTTCCATCCCCGCTCCCTGTGATAGTTCGTTTAGATTAACGTTTCTAAATGTCAGTTTCAAGCATAAATTATTTTGTGTAACAAACCGAAGCACGGTCTTCTTTGGTTAAGGACGTTGGACCCGTAAAAATTCAACATTTTATATTTAAGCCAAACACTGGTCAACTTCTACACATCAGATGACATGTCATTTCCCCAAATAAAAAAAATAATATGTCCCATAGTTTTAGCATAATCACCTATCAAAGTCGCAAAATGGCAGTTGCGGTGTAGCCAAAATAATAAAAAAGCATTAACTTGGAGAAACAAGATAATTCATATTAATTCTTAATGATGTGAGCTACTTCAAGACACTTTTGTGAACACAAAGCGATACGTTTTTGTATTTTTTAAAAAATTTATGAAAGTTAGTAAATCTTTGCATAACTTTGACTTTTGCCTACTACTGAAATTTTCAAAACTAACTTTTGTCAACCATGTCATAAAATGCATTGATACACTGACTATCAGATACTGTAATTTTGAATTTATTAGTTAATTACTATTTCTGATTTTGGCTACACCGCAATGGTAATTTTGTGACTTTGATGAGTGATTATGTAAAAACTATGTGGCCTATTTTTTTATATTTTGGGAAATGACGTGTTATATGATGAACAAAAGTTGAACTGTGTTTTTTGAACAAATATTAAAAAAATGAAATTTCATGGGTCTAACGCCCTTAAGAACCTATAACAAAAGGTAGTCCACACGAATCCTGGGCGAAATTTGTGACGAAAATGTACAACGTGTCGAAATAACACTGCAGTTAGTCCTCTCTCTAGCTCTCCACAGGTATCTTACAACTACTGTTCTAACCTGCATATTAAAACCCCAGCAGGCCAAACACGAGTCTACGTTTAAGGTTGGTCCACAATTAAAAAACATGTGCACAGTTATAACTATTGGATTCTTACCGTTATGTTTAGAAGGCCATTGAAACATATTTGAAGTGGAATCGTATTTGGAGATAAAAGGAAATACAAAAACAAACTGCATAGCATAGTTTTTAAAATTTCTTATTCTAGCTTTACTTGTTTTCGTGTATATTTGTAGGTTAAACCAACAAGGCGGACATTCACAAACTCCTTTGCTGTGATTGGTGCGCACAAGAAATGATCATCATTTTCTATGTCAGCATCTCTATGCACACGACCAGTTTTTTTTTTTTTTTGGTGCTGTGAATCGGGAGGGAAGAATACATAGAGAGTTCTTGTGCGAACGACGTAAGTTATATGCTTACTATTATACTATCAATTGAGAACCCACCTTTACTTGACGTAACATACATAAAATAATATCCGGACGTGGAGCGCAAGAGGGGACATTCATTCTCCGTGCAGTGTTGCCACATTGTGCACGTAAAATGCTGTCGTACAACAATATCCAATTAAGCCCAGAATTCGCACGGTCTAATGTTTCCATACTTCCAGTATGTTCCACTGTTCCACCGTTACACCAGTCGCCGAGGATAAGCGAATGCTCCCAGGGAGCGTAAAAATTAACGAGACCTAGACGTTCGTCGACGAAAAAAAAAACAACAAAACAAAGCGTGCAGTTGATCCAGCCGTTAAGAGATTCTACTGCGAGCGAAAGGGGCCGCGGTCGTGTAGTCGTCAAACCACTCTATTCCCACCAATCCGGGTTCGTTTCTCGACGGGGTTATTCTAAATTTTCGCACGTATGAAACGTAGCGTACGCTATCGGGATAGTTCAGTTGGTGTT
>PNEQ01056306.1:11037-38990 GCA_003012365.1 Medauroidea extradentata
GGGGGGGGGGGGGGGGAGGAAGCAGAACGAGGTAGCCAAAAAAATTTAATAGGCATTGCAACGCATGCTGGTAGGTTATAAGAAGCAAGTCTAAAATATTAAATAGCTAGTAAAGAAAGTGAAGTTCTGCAAAACAAAAGTTGTCTCTTACTACTGCATGGAACTGGCCCACAGACTATCTTGTCGCTGCGGTACAATGGTTAGAGTGTCTGCACGGAAATCATAAGGTCGTAGGTTCGAATCCCGGCAAAACTCGAGAAATTTTTCTGGTTACAAAATGGTATGGCATATAAAGTTCGTGTCCGTTATCCTACGAAGGTTGCGAAATTCTTTTATAAGTGTCGAACATATCGCACATTTGTGACTAACCTTCCACAATTAAACTTATGTTATGTACATATAAAAAATTTGTTGCAGAATGCACCACACAGTTGTTAAAAGGTAGATAAGTTTGGCGACACACAGTATCACATGCAATAAGCTTTCCCTTAAGGCGTACTCATTCTGAAACAGAACACTGAAACAATAACAGTGCAACCATAGCGTTGAAAACAATAATACTATTTTGCACATTACCAAACCCAACGGCAAATTAATAAATATACACACACATGCAGGATGTCCAAAAACAAATATACTGAAAATAAAAATTAAAAAAAATAATAATATTTTTAATACAAATAAATTATATTCTTTATTTTTATGAGCATGTCATTGTAGCCGGCAATGTCTTTATCCGCTGTTTTTTTTTTTGTTTGGTATATCAGTTGGTTTTAGTGTAGTCGTTAAAATGGAAACATGCAAAATATGACTTTAACAAGCCATTACGCGAAAACTATGAGAGATAAAAATTTTTCATAAGAGCCATATTTAGTCACATTTTGTGTCTAAAATAAGAAAAAAAAAATATCTGGTACGAATAAAAAATATATAAAAAAAAAATGGTGATGAAAATTGTGGTAGACTACGTCCTATCCAGGTCAGAACAGTAATAGCAAGATATTTGTGGATCGAAAGAGGGGACTATAGGCTGTTCACTATAAACCACGGCCGTAGAAGAAAAGGTCTGGACACTCGCCTGGATATTTGACCCCCTAGTTGTTTGGCTGTAGTTCACCAAGTTACCGAGAATATTGTGTTTTATTGGCGCTGCTGTTAGGGCGGTCGGACTAAACTCCGCCCACTTCCTTTCTGCTAAGATAAACAATTTATCAAAACGTATTTTTTATCAATTTATGAAAAGGCTCCAGCAATCTTTATTTACTTTATAAATTTAACAATGGAAAAAAGTGGACGGAGTTTGAGTCCGACCACCCGAATTACAGAGCCAAAAAGTACGACATTGTCGGTAACTTGACGAACTGTAGCCAAACAACAAGGGGGTCAAGCAAAATACATTGTTAGATAGGCGAGTGTCCAGACTTGTACTTCTACGGTCGTGCTATAAACTGAGCACTCAGAAAAACTTACTTTTAGTATGTTTTATTGGGCCAATGTATGTTAACGTTTGAAAGTGCTATGCGTAAAGAATGGTTTATAGTTACATGGAAGTTTTCATAGTAAATATGGCTGCAAAACAGCTGAAAGAAAACTTTATTCAGGGCTCACTTAATCGTAAACGGCCTATAAAAACAACAGTGCTATGTTGCCACATTGTGCATGTATAATGTCATCGTACAACATTTTAGCCCAGGATTCGCGTGGCGTGCTTATTATGGGGTTGTTTCTGGACAACTTGTATATTATCCAACTTAAGGGCGTTCAAGTGGGGAAAAGTTCATAATTTTATATTTGTATGAAATAGTGTTAGTTTTGTAGACATTACTTAAAAGTACATTTACCTCTAACGAAAAAAAATTAGCTCAGCCAGTTTTTCCGTAATGTCACTCCAAAGTCAAAATTTGCATATTTCTACTTCATACAAAACTTGAAAACCAGTAAATATTATGAAATGGAAAAAATCTCATCAAAACTACACGTCACCGTCTACGGCTTGAAGCATATACAAACCAATTATAAAATATGTTTGTGTTTAAAATAAAGTTCTAAAAGTACAAAAAAAATTCAAAATTTTGAAATTTTTTATTTGACATAAACATTTTTTGTAACGGGTTTTATATGCTACAAGCCATAGACAGTAACACGTAGTTTTGATGTGATTTTTTCCATTTCATTATGTTAACGGATTTTCAAGTTTTGTATGAAGTAAAAATATGCAAATTTTGACTTTGAAGTGCCATTACGGGAAAACTAGATGAGCTAATTTTTTTTCCGTTAGAAGTATGTATACTCTCAAGTAATGTGTACAAAACTAACACAATTTCATACAAATATAAAATTACGTTTTTTCCCCACTTGAACAACCTTAAGTAAACGCAATAACGAGTTTCATTGTTGTTTTTCGGATAATTAACCTTTCCCCCTAAATCATGTTTTCCTTTTGGTTGCGCGGGAAGTTTCCCCTCGAAGTGGCAACACTGCACGAGAAGTGGCTGGCCGCAACGTTAATCTAACCGAAAGCACGCTCGAGCCGCATCGCTGGCTGGTATAATAAAAAGAACCGCGCGGGAACTCGCAGCTCCAAGCCGGATCTGCCGGCCGGGAGAAAACAATGGCGGCCGGGCGCGATGGGGGAAATTATTCATCATTCATTATTGTTTATTAGCATCCTCCTCGTAATTCACGCCAACACCGGCGTGGCCGAGCCAGCCGCGATCTTTTCGAGATGGGAGGAGCGAACTGGGAATACGGGATCATTACAAAAATAACTATGGCATAGTAAACGCGGGGGAGAACATTAGGACGTGTTCTGATTTGTAGGTTAGGAATTAAATATGGTTTAATTTGAACGCCGCAACCAATACCAGGCAAGATTCATTCCATACTAAAATACTAAATTATCAAATATCACACATTTTAGCACATCAAATCGAGTCATTAAACTACTACTGCCAACTTTAGTCCAAGCTAAGGTTAATTCTACTACAGGTGAGAAAGACAACGTGTTTTCTTATGAGAGAGTTTGGCACAGGGAAATTTTCTGTCGCTAGTTTCGCTGCTATCGAAAAGGAACAAGAAAAACACGAAACCGTAATAAAATAAAATTTAAATAGGCTTGGAAATGATAGTTAAATTTAAATTTAAAGAGAAGAGAAACCAATCTCACGTTTTAACTTTTTGACTTTATGTAACTTAACATTCAGGAAAGCTCTGTGATTGGTCCCTTTACTGATACCAGCGCTCAAGCGGCATAAAGTTGTGACAAACGTTTAACATTGATCTTCCGAACCTGTAATAGAACTAACTTTAGTCCAAAGGAGATACAAGTTGTTCTGAATAAAGTGAGAACTTTCGGACCGTAGTTTTTTTTTTTTCCAGATAACATGTTTTCTTCTGCCACTTACGGAACCATTAAAGTGTATAGATTGTTACGAACTGAAAGCTATGTCTGAGGTGCCAATGAAAATTATTTTCAATTATTATTCTAAACAAGAAGCACCTTATACGTTAGAAACATTACTGAACGAAGTGGCATAGTAACAAAACAAACATTAGTGTTCAAGAGAAGCCAAGTTCGATTCCCGGCCCGGATTTCTGTCGTCTGTGGTATTTTCTATGTCACCCCAAGTGAATGCTAAATTGTTTCTCACTACTGTAAGCAACGGCCGCTTAATGACCTCGCTCTCAACTACATTAGAAAATGTTCACCAGATTAAAACGTGTTTCCTTATTTTCTGGCCTCATTGCATATCACACTCTTAACGTCAATAGGCCCCTACGTCGTAAACAAAGACGCAGTGAACTGATACTGTATTATCTTATTGTTAGCTTTTACGAAATTCTGATGAGAAAAAAAAAAAAAGAAATTTGCTATTATAGAGCGAATTCTATTTACCTTGCTCTGCAGTAAAACATGATAGTAGAACTTTTAACGTATATTCTAGCCGCAATCAGTCCAGTAAATTAAGAATATAAAAAAAGGTTTGACTGATTGCCGCCTAAATACACGTTGAAAGTTCAACTGTAGCGATATTTTTACTGTAGCGCAAGTAACTGTATAATTACAAATTTTATATTTTTCTTATCAAAAATAATAAATAAAATAAGCCAATAATGCAGCTAATGCCGAGCCTTAAATATATCTGAATTGTCACTTTAAAAAAAGGGGGGGGGGGTGAAACCCCAGAACCCATCGTAGATGTTCTAAACGTTACATTATATTCCCGAATTTGTAAGAATGACAATATGACGATTCGACGCAAAAAATCAGCAGTACAAATTATTTATTACTATGCAGTAGGCCTAGTATAATATTCGAAAATTTTATCACGCAATCTCTATACTGGCAGCTTATCGCTTCCCCAGAAACACTCCACGCTTCGCCACTAGTTATGAGGTATTCAGATATTTCGGAACATCGTGGAAATTTGTCGTGCCAAAATGTTCTTGAAAACGTACCTTGATTTAGTCCATATCAGTGGTTGAACTGTTCCTGGCAAGTCTTAGTTAAGTACAGATTTATTACTGAATCAGTCATATGGAGCAGTGTACACACAACAGCCTGTAACCTTCAGACATTCTGAACCATGGAGGTAGGAGTAGGCATGTTCAATCCTTGAAGTCGACGATTTAGGTCACTTTTGCGCGAACAAAGCGTTTCTGTTGACAAACATAAACAACTCTCTGTCGGGGTTTACGAAAACGTAGTAAGTATAATCTACTCGGTAGTGTTGGTAACGCGATCAGATCTACATTTCAGTCACCGATCGACCTGTATTATACGACAAGTTTAGAACAGTGATGAACTACTGCAATATACGGATATAGCATTACAATTGCGTACTAGTAATATGGTATTGATACTGTTTATTGAACAGATTTGAATAAAAACGGTTACGTGTGTTGCATTCGGGTGTAAAGAGCGATCACGTAAAGTAAATAAACATACAACTGTTACATTTCATGGGCAAAGTTTCATATTTGCATAGTGTTAATTATGTGGTTAAACAACAGCATCACTGACCTTTTTGAAGTAGCCGCCATGTAACCTCATGTGGCCGTTGAGCGCGGGGATGTTCTTGAACTTGCGGTGGCACAGGTTGCACTCGACGGGCTTCGGGTCCTGCTGCTGCTGTTGTTGTTGCTGTAGCTGCTGCTGGGGTTTAGCGGGAGTCGCCGCCGAGGAGGTGGGCGCAGCGCTGGCCCCTGTAGCCTGCCCACCCCCGACGCCATTCGTCTTCACGCCCGGCGCGCCGCCACCGCCCGGGCTCTGCAGCAACACAAGAGGAAACATATCGTCAGTCATCAGAATGAATGACGGCTCTCTTATCTGGTGTAACTAAGAGTTGTGTATAAAAAAACAATGCTGGAGTGAGTGGAGAGCACTGAACTTGTAGGACTTCAGCGCTGATGAGGGGTGATATGATGTAACAGCCCCGGAATGAAGAGGCGGGAGGAAAACCCTCCGACCATCAGCATTGTTCGGCACGGTTCCCAAATGCGAAAATCCGGGGACCGATTCCGACGGGAATTCAACCCAGATTGCCTTGGTGGGATGGGAGTGTTCTAGCCACTCAACTCAAGACAAGAGGAAAATATAGTGAGTCATCTAAATAAATTATGTCTCTCTTCAGTGGCGTAACGAGGATTAATGTAAAAAAAAAAAAAAGGCGTGAGTGGGAAGGGTCAGGGGCGCAGCTAGGATTTGTCTTGTTGTGGAGGATTTGGGGGGAGGGGGCACACAAAACCATATGAACATAATTAACTATATTACATTTTGTTTTGTAATTAGCAAGTGTCTTTACATACAACCGGATAACATAATACAAATTCAGTACATTAAATCAGCGGCCGAGACTATTAATTTTAGAAAAAATTCTAATGCGAGCATTACCACAAGTCTATTCGCGGTTGAGGCAGCCGATATCGCCTATATATTTCTTCTAAACTACATTAAGAGCGCTCTGTGCCGAAAAATTCGTAACGCTATATAACTGTTCCGAACACTGTCCAACTCTTAGTACTATCTTCAAATAAAATATTTTTCGGTTTAACAGCTGCAGAATGAAATAATCTTTATTTCAAGTTTTTTAAAATACAGGTAATTGAATATATGCAAAAATGTACGTAAATTCAAGATTTTTTAAAATACGAACAATTTTTACTACAATAGTGTCATTCTGTAGCTTAATATATTTACTTAAAATCAAAATTATTTCATTGGTATCGTTGGGCAAGTAGCGAAATTAGTGAAATTGCTACATTGACACGCTTATACGAAAATTATGGAACAGAAAAATATTATTTTACGTGTGGGAAATTACTATTAATGTAATGTGTAAGATTTAGAATTTATTGGTTTGTGGACATGCGCCATTGCTCATGTTTTGCTGATCAAACCTTTGTTGAATGACAAAGTACGAAAATGAACAAGAAAAAAACAAATATAAAACACACACAAAAATAGAAGAAAAGCAATCCCAGAGTAATTCTGTTAGTTAATTTTTGTCATATTAGAGAACAAAGAATTCTAGAGATAGAACTCTGTCGAATATCGACACAACACACAGACACAAATATAGAACCAGATTCCCAATATGAAAAAAGTAACAGTAAATAGTGGACAACAAACACAAGACAATAGACAACACAACACAAGTTATAACCAGCGAAAAAATGCGACGTTTCGGGGATTGCGATCTATCCCCGTCTTCAGGCTGAGACACAGATGGTCGGAACACCAAGATGCGAATGAAGTTCGCTAGAAAATGGGTGTAAGAGTTGGACACGTGTATGGTATATATATATATATATATATATATATATATATATATATATATATATATATATATATATATATATATATATATATATATAAAGGGTTTGTAGTGGTGGTCGGAGCATCCGTCTCCGACTACAGCGATCCGGGTTCAATTCCCGGAAAGATCAATCACGATTTTCGCATTCGCATGTGGCAAACGTAGCGAACGTTGCTGCAGGTTTTCTTGGGGTACTACAGTGGATCCACCATGGCCTCATGCGATGCCGTACCTCAGGGTTCGGCAGACTCCTGCGTGCTCCTAGTTTATAAGTCTGTCAAATTATGGGCATGATACCCTGCCATCTGGCGCCCTTCAAATATATGTCATGAATTTATTTAGTTGATGGCTGTTAAGGGGGAGGGGTAGATAATTTTCTTCGGCATTAACATTATTCAAGTTGTATATGTGTGTGTGTGTCAACTGTACAGTATACATCCAACATGGAATTATAGTAGTTAACCTTTCTGAAGTACTTTTATGTCATCGCAATCACTGATGCACACGACCTTAAAAACAAATTTGAACCCTGCGTTGCTGGACATGTGTTATCTCTCACCTGTCAAGCTGTCGGGGAAATTTTATTTCCGATAAGAAGGCGCACACGTAAGCTTGTTTGATTGCAGTGTATCCTATTGAACAAGAAAATAAGCACCGCCTACAGGACTTACCTTCCTGAGTATAACTTAATATTTGTATTGATTTACGTACGTAATTCCGGTTTCAAAACCCGATATTTATTATACATATATATATATATATATATATATATATATAGGTAACTAGAACAGACAACTAACATTTGCAGAGGTCTTTAAATTTTGATTCAATTATATATATATTTTTTTACTTCTGATAACAAAAATTACACAGTTATTTCTATTTACGATTCACAAGGTGTGATATCATCCGAATAGAAGAAGCAAACTCTGTACGTTCCGAACCCCTCCCCCCAATTAGATTTTACCTAAAAATTTTTATCCTTTTAAAAATACGAACGCTAGTTTGATTATACTATTTTATTTATTTGCTTTTACTTGAATTAACCGTATTTATGACATACTATACAGATTTGGTAAATGTAACCATGGTAGAAATTAAAACAAACAAACGATTAGGTTGGAAACCACGAAATATGCCCGTTCGGGAAGTTGTTCTTGTAATGGCAGTTATTTAGTACGCACGTGTTAGTTGTTACACACACGGTGGTTTAGGAAACTGGTCTCACCTTTTTTTAAGTATAGGTATTTACTACATTTGTAGAGTATTAAATGTGTGTGTTCGTTTGTATATTTACGTTAGATTAAATGACTAAAGATAATTATAACGGTTACAAACATTTTGCCCACAAGTTTAACGGAGTTATATGTCACAGTTTTATATGTTAGTTTTGTGGTCTAGGGGTAACGTGCGTGGTCGGTAATCTAAAGGTTGTGGGATCGAATCCGTGTGCATCTGTTTACAAATATAAGTTGCTGTGCATTTAACAATATCTGTATGGCGTCGTCAACCACGTCATTTCATTAACACAACAAACATATTTCAAAGAAATATTTTGGTTGCGCACTCGGTCCGTGGAAAAAAATTAAGCTCGCGTCATTCTTCGAGATAAATTTCGAAATTACATTACGATATTCCTACACGCCAAAAATAACATTTATGTACCACAATAAAATAATATAGGGACCTGACAAAAATTAAGGGCACTAACATAGAGAAAAACGATATACAAGCTGAACATGATGTTAGGTAACGTGGGACAAAGTGGACGGAAGTGATCCATGGAGAAAAAATTAGAAAAAAGATGGGTTACTAATCGGAATGCTTTACGTGTTCCAACAGGTTCTATTCACACGTATAGTGTGAGAGTGTGTGTGTGTATACACACACATACCTGAATATACATATATAAATTAGTATAGCACGTCCTCTGAAATTCCGTTTTGGAACCAATTTCCAATTTCCGTTTAAATAAATACAATAACCTATAAAAGCAAGTGTCTTTCATTATTAATGAAACAAACATGGCACCACACCGGATTAAAGAAAAAAGGAGGAAAGTTAAGTTAGTTTATAGACTTATTAGAAATGAACCATACCGCTGACACACTCACACGGTAATTTTTATACCTATATTCAAGCAAAACTTTCAAAGTCAACGTGTTTGTTGCTAACCATATCTTCGAAGATAAATCACACTGTACTACTGAATAAACTTTTCTACGCAGTGTTTATTTACCTTAAATGTTGATCAGAAAATGTCTGTTCACGTTTTAGGCACAAAGGCCTAAACTAGACATAAAAGCATATTTGTATCTTACTATACACTCTCCACATACCTTAATACTGTCGTAGGTGCAATTTCATTAAAAAAAAAAAGATGCATTTTTGCAAGACGAAATTTTCACACACTTCACTACATCATCGTTACAAGTTTATCATCCCCAAGTAATGTCCACAAACAAAGAAATCCGAGTAATTCTTTTCACTTTACAAAACAAACTACAACGATGTCTTCCGCGGTTAAATTAGGACGAACTAGGTATTCATCTTCATTGATGCTGCACTAGGAAAATGTTTTAATGATTCTTTTCAAACTTTAGATTTATGGTAGTTTCCCTCTTCAGCTTTTCATTAAATCTTCCCGGCTTTTACAAACTCTAGGGGAAAATTTAGATAGAAAACGTATAAAATGAGTTATGCGCCCATCAGATTGATAATAACAGTTTCAATATCACGAAAATAAAATCACGTACACGGTTGTTCGATGATGTACGGCATTATTTGAGATATCCATTAACTGCCTAAACATTAGTTATTGTGATTTTTAAATACAGAGCTCGTGTATGTCTTATTTCAGTTACGCGAGCAGCAGCAACATACTGCGAAATACATGCTACAACGTATATTTATACAAGACAGGCAGCAGAACTCCACGCTTTTTAACGAGCAGGTTTTAAAACGAGTTTTCTGATACAAAGTTAGCGATTACAATCGTCTGCTGTTGTGGCATCAAGGCTAACCACTTGCATGTATTCATGAATCGTGCACCATACAGCTTTAGTCTGTCATTTCAAACGTATGTATGTAACGTTAATCACTGCTATAAATCCATAAGACAGTTTTCCCATTGTAATTTGAAAATCGTTAGGCTCAGGAACGTCTGTTACATTGTTACAAAAATGTAAACAACTACAGAAAACTACACTGCTAAAACGGTGAAATAAGAAAAAAATGTCACCCAACAAGAATTTTATATTGTAGCATACTCCTTAAGATTTCAATGTATACTACAATGTTTAAGTTGCAATAGGGACTAATATACGTGAACGAAATAACTGTTACATAATACACACTTGCTCTGAAGTCATACATTTAGCTGTATTAAAAATAAAGAAATTTTATATGATAAACCCACAAAACTTTTAATAAAATGCTTGGCAGTGCCATATTAAAACAAAACATTAAACCCAATTAGTATTAAAGACAACACTTTGAAAACGTGAATTATTGATGGAAAAATAACTCGATCAGTACGGCGGTAAACATAATAAAGGTTTTGGAGATAGCCAAATTTGAACGTGAAGTCCCACCGTAAGAAATAGCATCGCTAAAAACCAAAACAATGAACACGCGTCTAAGAAAGTTTAAAATTGAAAATATTACCCATATTTTCATTACGAGGATGAAAAAAACATACCAGCTAAATTCAAGAACTCACATTTACACCACAAATTAAATCATGCTAACTGCTGCTCCTGAATTAATTACGAAGTTTGAGAGTAGATAAATTGTTAATAATGTAAAACTTACAGCATGGAAAATATACCGCAAAACGAAAGGAAAAATTTTTGTATAAAATGGTAGGCAAGTTGATCTTACTAGCTACAACTGACAACCCTTTCAAGTAGAGATTAATGTAATATACTGTCATGAAGTGAAAGTGTTTTCTTTTATTGCATCCCCATAAACCTGAGCAAACGTGCCATAAATACTCACAGCTATTTACGCACCTTCAGCAACACTCGTAACGAACGCAATAGGTCACAGAAGCGAATGTGTAACGCGACTCAATTCATTTTTTTTTTTTTTTGGAACAGCTTGACCCTTTGTCTAGGTGTTGTGCGTGTGACAGGGCCTCCCTAGATAGGCCGCACTGAAAAAAATACTTATTAGTCACTGCAAAATATTTTGTTAAAATGGACCTCACCAAATTTTTCTGTAGTGACCACAAAAAATTTTGTAACCACTACAAAAAAAATTTTGGTGAGGTCCATTTTAACAAAATATTCTGCAGTGACTAGTAAGTATTTTTTTTCAGTGCGTGTGAGACAGGAGAAGTAAGGTTGCCGTTGACCCACGTATGTAATGCATTATCGCCACTCCGTGCAAGCCACTCAGCTGACGTGCAGTGTCTATTATACTGTTTCCTATGGGACTTGTGGGCAGCGTAGTTCAAAGACTAAGGCTTGTTTCTATATTTGTGTTTTTTCGAATCCGGTTGTTATATATCCCTATACACTGCAGTCTGGAAAACCCATTTGGAGGGCCCGAAAATAATTGCCAAATTTTTAAAACTATAGCGACATAGTTTGAGTGTGTGTTATTTTCGTAGATATACAAATATATTTGTGTTAAACAGTTTCATCAAAAAATATAACCGTAACGCGTGTGAAACAGACAATAAGAGAAGCATCAACATACACATCTATCATCTATAAATCACTTCCCTTATGATGTTTTCGCTGCACCACAGTATGTCATTTACATACCTCACAATACACCACCACATTAATTCCTGATTTGCTTACAACCCTAGAAAAAGAATATGATGAACATACACATGCAGGTTGTTGCAAAATTCCGTGTCAATATTCTAGGGAAACAATCCTCACGTGTAAAGGAACAAAAAGTGTCATATGAACATAGGTCCAAAAACGCACCGTTTCTGCGCTATAGTTGGCAATACATGACGTATGGTTGATAGCGTGCTGATAGGATCATGTTGCTGTGTCACAGTTGTTCCTACTGTCTGTGTATTAGTGGCACAGTAACATGTTATGTACTGCTGTAATGATGATCCACTGTCAAAAAGAGTATATCACGCCTGACAAGACGATACAAAAATATATATTTAACACAAGACAAGAATATCAGCAAACGTGAATCAACTGTCACGCCGTTCTGAAGTGTACATACTGTGACGTGATGAGTCAGGCCACCTCCCAGCGACTAGGCCTTGTTGGGAATACCTGCGTCACAACAGTATCTGTCATAAATGGGGCTCGCCGCTAAGCTCTCAAGATACGCCCCTTTTATCGTCAACGCTGGGAATGCGCAATAAATACAACGAATGACGTGTGTGTGATAGTCGATTTGGCATGAAATTACACCATTGTTATTTAAACAAGGCAGTTTGTAAGCCTAAGAAAAATCCTATTGCCACAATAATGGTCGACTCAACAATCGTCATTATGTTATTCTTTTGTTAATCACCAATTTATTCTTGACAGCGAGAGTAATAGTTCGTCCCGAAAAATGGAGGGGGAAAGACTTCCTCGGCGTTTATCGTTGACAAAAGTCAAAAGCTTAGGTCAAGATAAATTCGATTATCCATAATAGCGTACGCATGCGTGGAAGGACGCACTGATAAAAATAAAACAGCCTTGAAATAAACAGTCGCTTCCCTTGGGGGTATACTCATTCTACACTTTTACTGTTTACTCTAACAGTACACGTTGAAACTAACTTGCATGCCACACGAATAATTCATTCTTTGTTTAACTCAGCACAGCACTTTCTCCGCCGTACATATAGGAAAGTCGCTGATGTGTTTATATTTACTGCGTGCAACTGAGCTAGGTGTAGGTACTGTAATGAGGAAACACTCAAACATTGCAGAAAAAAACAGAATTGAACGTTTAACGCGTTAAGGGCGTTCCAGAAAGGGGGAAAAAAGCATAAACCTTGAAAAACCAATCAACATAATGAAACAATGTTTCGTGTTTTTAAAATCTCTGAAATTTTTTTTCTACATTTGGCAATGGTGCATGACAAACTTGTTAAACTGCAGTTGTTACGTGACTTACACGCATAACCCAGCAGACCCCTTAATACGGTAATAACAACTTGTGTGCTTACGTTAACTAAAGAATAATGTTAATTTGCCTGCAAGGATTATTTTCAAAAACCATTACAAACATAATAAATAAAAGAATTTGCCATGCCACATCATATCGCAAATTAAATTTGCAAAAAAAAAAAAAAACCCCACAATCCATCAAAAAACTGCAACTTATGAAATCTGCTGAATTGAGTGTGGGTGTATTTTCATTGATGTGGGCTCGAGAACATCTATAATTATGTGCATTAATATAATAGCTAAGTAAAACATTGATTTCCTAACGTAACATGTTTTTTGCAAATAATAACGCATAACGTGAATAAACGCCCTCCATCTATAACACAATATCTGCCAGAAAGTTATTAAATAAGCAGATCTTTGAAAACTGATCGCGTATGAAAAGGTATATTTATAGCTGTACTACATGTTAAAGAGAATTCATAGAAAGTAAATGTTGACAAAAAAAACCACATAGACAGGCTTTAATAAAAATAGCTGTAATTTTAAATGTTTACACGAATAACCCTAACTGCACTATTCAATATACTTTCATGCAACATATAAAACCTGATAAAAGATGAAGTACTATTATGTTTTAAGTTAACAAAACCAACAACTAAGTTAAAAATGTGTAATTAAAGTGTGCTTCTCCCGAGTACATCAGTATATTTCAATCCCTACCTTTACCACAAATTTTATCAGTCGTATTTATCTCATAATAAAAAGAACAATTATTTAACGAAAAAAAAATTTGTTAACTCACAGTAAACATATATTTGCGTATGAAGGACACTTGAAAAATGTAATGTTGTAATATATGTAAAATGAACTTTAATTTAAATAATTTTTTTCAGCAGATATCTTAGTACCATGTATTCCGTTGTTTGACATGTATAACAATTTAGGAGCTTGCTGTTTTGTCTGTTCTTTACGTTTGTGGCTTTGACGCACTCTTTTAGTTTGTAAATTTACCAGACGTGCATATAGGAGCGCTAAAAAAGTAGGTATGGTTGAATCGTTTCCCAGACATCCATGGTAGCACACTCCAAAACAGTCACTGCAGATACCAGACTTGTAACAACTGTAAAAGTTTGCATGTTTACAAGTATGGTGACTGATGAAATAATATAACGCACATTATTTGCAACGACAATTTTTAAAATCAAGACTCACTTTGCATGAATTTCAAGTACATACATTTCAACTGAAAAATAACTTGCTAATTGCATGCTGGTGCAACAACATTACTTTCACAGTACCATAAGTTCTGACATGCTTCAGCTTTTTCTTTGTCCAAAATCTCTATAGTCCGTCATTTCTGCATGTTATTAGTTGCTTTTTTGATTTATACACAATAGCAATAGTTTTTTTTTTTTCGTTATCTGCAATGGTCGCGTAAATCGGTCGGCTACGTATTCAATAGTTATTATACACTCGTTACCTGGAGCGGAGCTTAAAACTGTAATAATAGCAACAGCAACTTAACGTAGCTAGTTATATAATAATTACAAATTGGTAATTAAAGTTAAACTGTTTAAATTCCATATTGAAACATTTCACAACACAAGCACAATATTAAAACTGTTAACATTGAAAGAAGCAAAACTCCTGCGACCCCAAGGAGAAACCCCCTGGGCTTGGCCTCCATACAGGAGAGCAGAAATAAACGCCCTCCTGTATGGAGGTCATAACCTAGCGGATTTTTTTTATTTCCGCCCAACCTTAGCTCGTTCTTCACTGACTCGAAGCTATCTGTCAATTATCAATACAAATATCACAGACATTTGTACTGAAAATTTCCAGTGGAAGTCTGGGGGCGCGAACCCAGAACCTCCCGCTTACAAGTCAGAGACTCTGCCACCGAGCTAAAGATAGCAGAGCGAAGCAAGCAATCATTTAGACGGCCGTTCAACACACATGTCTCGCGGAAAGCAAAGCACATTTTAGAATCCGAATACATAAACTTCCCCAAACGTATTTTTTTATTGCTGAAATATACGACAGTTAAGGAAATATGAGCCATTTATTTACCATCTAGTCGACTAATTTAAAAATGGAACTTTCACGAAATTATTCCCGGCAAAAAGGATCTACGGTATCTTTTTACTGGAAGTATATTGACTGTGGTGGTTACGACCCACAAAAGCGCCTGATTAAAGAAAAAAAGACCGTGTATGAGGATAACACTACAAGCAAGCCGTCTAAAATTGCAGAAGTATTACGAATTTTCTAGTTCAAACGCTGTTAAAAAAATTCTATAGGCCTCAATTATACTAGAATGAAATGAACTTAGCAGATCGCATAATACACAGCAGTAATTTTTAAATCCACACGATAAAACCATCACTGCAGTTTAAAAATAACTACGTGCTATAGTCTGATCAAACGAACTACATTATGAACGTAACCTAGCTGACAGATTACTTAGTTTACCTACATCCTAGAAAATAATATGGTATATTCAATTTATGTGCCAAAGTTGTAACTTAGTACGATGTTAAAAAAGTTGCAATAACTAAACTTAAGTTCTAGTGATGTACAAGTTAAAATTCCTGCTCCCAACATTTTTCAGATTATTTTATATTAGTGACGTTTCATTAGATAAAAAAAAAAAAAAAAAAAAAAAAAAGTTATTTCTTTTTTTTTTAATTTACTGTGAAAAAAAATTACGAAAAGTAAAATATAGGCATATAAAGCAGATTTTTTTTTTTAACTTAACTGTTACTTCTGTGAAAATTTTTAAACCTAATTAATAACTTAAAAATTAACACGCCAATTGCGTTTGTCAATATGCTAGCTTATCTGTCAAATTATTATCCGTGCCCATGTATAGAGCCCATGACCAACAATTAAAATTCATGAATACAACATAATGTTGACAAAAATTAACGATGCAGGTAGCCAGTGTCGCAAAAAATATGTAATTTTAATGTTCATTCCGAAAACCCTCATTACACTGCTAAAATACTTACGGGCTACATATTAAACATGATAAAACGAACTACACTACATTTATCAACATAGGCTATGTTAAACCTTTAGATAATAGTGGTGTAAAAGTAAAAATTCCTGCCACGCAAAAGATTAATTATAATGGAGGTTCAATAGTAACCTTTTCTGATTATTTCCCTCATGTTTCGTTAGATTTAAAAAAAAAAATCATGAAAACGTACTGCGAACGTAAATCACTTAACGCAATTTAATTTGCGTATGGGACAAACATTTTTTCTTTAAATACTTCATTATTATATTTTATATTCATAACTTAAAAAAACATCCCGAATGCAACGCACTGTTACATATTTCACCATAGTTACCAAATGGTAAATAAATTATTGTTCAACAATAGCTGTAGAATATTCCAGCGATAGCTGATAATGAAAACTAAGACCAAAAATTTTTTAAGCAAAAAAGATCATGGTTATTAATAAACTGGCCACAAACCAAAATAAATAAATTTGTTAGTAATTTACGTACTGTATTATTTAAATATAATTTCTTACGCATATTAAAGAAGGCAACATATTTTAAACGTGAACACACCAAGTTACCAGTGGTAACGCCCGTGAATTAAAGAAGCAGACTCTTACGATGGAGATTCGAAACCACGCCTTTATTAAAAATTTTATTTATTTGTTATATGTCGTTCATTCCAGAAATTAAAGTTAGTTAATTAATTCTTTTTTGTAAACTAACGGTGAACAAAAAATAATTTTACGCTTATAGTTCGCATATAAAGCAGACGAATTTAAAATATGAGTTAAGGCTTACTTTGCGATAACGTGCACATTTATATTTAAATATTAAAAAAAATTGCTACGTGAAGAAAGCGACCGACGGCCTATATATATATATATATACTATATAGGTCTCGCGGAAACTAAAGCGTACTTCGGAATCCTAATACATGAACTTTCTGCCATTTATAAAAGTCGTTGACTAATTGAAAAATGCAACATTCATGAAACTATTTTCGCCCGAAAAAAAAAACTACCCTTCGGCTACTAGAAACTGTGGTGGTAACGGATTCTGAACACCTCAAGAAAACGTAGGAATCCGGGAAAAAAAAAAAAACATTAAAGTCTCGCAGCTGTGCTGTATTTGTAAACCCGATTATTTTTACAGAACCATGGGCGAAGTTGACAATTACTACGTGTACTCATTATATTTTATGTCTGTTTCAATCACGTTTTGCTCGATAAACTGTACGTGGCCTTGGTGAAGCTTTACAATACTAATATTTATGTGTCATAAATTTCTCAAATATCTTAACATACTCAACCAATTAAACGCACATATTCACAAAGATAAGAAAAAGATTTGTACTCCGAGCTACAAAATATTGCGGGCTTACATTATGCAATTTTATATTTTGTTCGTGCTTTCTGAAGCTCCAGAAATTCATTCAATGAAAATAAATATTTAGTGCGTGTGGTGGGATTCGAACCCACAACCATCTATGGCATTTCGACGACTTCCTCCTTACTACACCTCACAAATGGCATAACTTTAAGAATATTTTAATTGCTGTTAATCAAGTGGTTTTTTTTTAATTTTTCTACCGTTTTCTTTATGAAAAGATTCTAATAAAATAAGAATTATGTAAATATTGTTCAACTTCATAGAGCGCTACAGAACGAAAGTTAAAATTACTACAAATAAATTATCACGCAACTAAAATATGGAACAACTTGACAAACTAAATACTTTTCATAAATACTTAGATTGAAATGTAACTTAACACGTAAATCACTCAAAAACAAACAAGCGGAAAATGATTGCACGCTTACGTTGGTAAAAGTAATAATTAAAGTATTACGCATAGACTACGGTAATGTGAAACTGTTAGTATTAAATTACATTTTGGTTTCATAAATAAATTGCTGCTGATCAGTGTAAATTATTATTCAATGTGTTACTGAAATTTGTTCTCTTTTCACTTCTTTGTTTATTACTATTGACAAAACAACATATTCGTCAGTTAAAACTTAGTAATTTACTGAAGCTGGTGAAACTCCTATTATTTTAATTTAGTGTTCCCATTCATGTGTTATTTCAACGATAGCAACTTTCACATTATTTGAAAATTCCTACAATTAGTTGAATTATTCAGACAAGTATCAAAAAATTAAAAAAATTTTAAACTCTTTTTAATACAAAAATTTCTTGTAATGGGTATTTATATACTTTTAACCGTAGAGTGTGACATGCAGTTTTGATTTGATTTTTTTTCCATTTTATTATGTTTACTGGTTTTTAAGTTTTGTTTGAAATAAAAATACTCCCAAGTAACGTCTATGAAACTATCACAATTTCATACCAATACACTTGAAAGGGAAAATGCGTAATTTTGTATTTTACCAAACATTATTTTTTAATGAAATATTTTCCGTTCTACATAGTTTTTATATACCGACACGACGATGACTACATTGCTGAAAGCAAGTATAACACCTACCACAATCACTTTATTGACAAATTGAATACACAATTGCGACTCAACTTTCAATAAACTCTCACCATACTGAATTAACACACACTATCCTGACTCAACCTGCAGTTGCCACATCCGCAATGCGTTCCCATTCCATTTCTGTACTGTTCTCACGATCATTATTTTTAAGCCTAAAAGAAAAGAGATACAGAAAATGTTTGTGGCAGTTTTGTTAAAAATGTTTTCACCGCATGTTGGGTATTTTTTTTTTCAGACAATCTCTAGTTATAGAATTGACGACATTTTTGTTAATTTACTTTTTAGCCGAAACCGTATAATTTCTTGTCACCCAAAATATTAGCTATCACGGCTAAATAATTTTTAAACAAAACTGCCGAACAGACATGCGAGATCTGCTCTATTTTAACATTAAAAAATAGTTATCGTCTTAAAGAACTCCCTGAACATCATTCGTGAAAATGATTTTGTATTTTCAAAGATTATTGGACATAGTGAACACTGATGTTAGTTTCACATTTTTTACTTGAGTGGTATTAGAGAATTAATCGCTGTGAGCAATCTTGTTTCTGTACGTGACTTAGTGTTTGTTAAGTACAAGTTCCATTTTTTTTTAATCGGGTGAATAAGTTATAGGAATATATTTTTCTGTCCAGCATCGTGCCACGCTAACAGTCATAGAGTTTAAAAAGTGAATCAAAATTCAAGAAACTTTTCAAAGTAACACTTTAATACTTTTATGTGGCCATCTCAAACAAAATTTGCATGTTTCCGTTTTAAGGACTACACAACCAAACTGAAAAAATCCACAGTGGATAAAGACTTTGCAGGCTACAATGTGACGTTCATAAAAACCAGGAATAAAAAACTTTGTGCATTCAAATAAAAATGCTGAAATTTAAAATAACAATTTTAAAAATTTAATATTTTTAAATACAAAAATATTTCATTTTGTGGTTTAACATAGCTGAACTTGTAGCCTACAACATCGTTATTTACAGTGAATTTTTTTTTTTTTTCAGTTTGGTAAGTGAGTTGGTTTTAGTGCAGTCCTTAAAACGGAAACATGCAAATTTTGACTTTAACAAGCCGTTATGCGGAAAATATGAGAGATAAAAAAAAAAATTCATACGAGCAAAATTTCGGCACATTTTGTGTCTGGTATCTGATACAAACATAAAAATAAAAACACGGTGATAAAAATTTCTGTAGCCGCGCCCTTAAGAATGTTTAAGTGCGATAAAATTATAATTTTATATTTTTTTTGAAATATCGTTAGTTTTGAAGATGATACTTGTGAGTACATTTTACTCTTATGAAACAATTTTAGATCCCATAGTTTTTTCATAACGGGGTGTCAAAATTTACTTGTTATGCTGTCATGCAAATAGTGAAAACAAATCAATCTACTTAAATCCCATGAGCTATGCAATAAAATATTAAAAATCGTACAATATAACATTTTTAATTTTAAAAAAATCGCAAAAGTACAGAAAAAAGTTGTTAATTCAGCAATTTTTTGAAAACACGAAAACAGTTAGCGGGATATATTCTAATGTTTTATTACGTAGCCCACAGTATGTTATTTTATTGCGAATTATTTCACGTACATAAGTCAATTGGTTTCCACTATTTGTAAATTTTGACTTTGACGCACCGTTTGAAAAAAAAAAAAACTACGCAAACTAAAATTGTTTCGTAAGAGGAAACTGCATTCACTAAAATCGTAAACAAAACTAAGACTATTTCATGTAAATATAAAATGATGACTTTATCGCACTTGAACATCCTTAAGGTCGACGCCTTCCTGCGTGCCAGAGGCTCAATGACGTTGAAGCGCGCATCAAATGCCGCATCGCCACAACGAGCTGAGCTAGCTAGCGTGCAAGATTCCCGCCTGTCCAATTTTACTATGAAACTTTAATTTCGCATTCATCCAGTTAGCACATTTTGAAGTACGGCAGTCAGGAAAAGCCGTTTTTCCTCTAAGTATGTAGGAGGGCTTCGAAACAGTGCTTCTAAGAGCATGGTGTCAACTACGACATTCCGTCCTTGTACGTTTTCTCTGCGTACATTTGCACAATGGGCGCATATGTTCGTAAAGAAGTACTTCCAGCACATTACAACGCATTTGAAGGGTGTAGTCTTAAGATTCCTTAAGTGGTATAAAAACTTAATTTTATTATTCCTTAAATATTATTAGTTCTGTACACGGTACTTGTGAGTACAGTTTCCTCTTACCAAATAATTTTAGATCGCATAGCTTTCTCATTATGGTGCGTGAAAGTTAAAATTTGTATGTTGTGCCATGCAAATAGTGTAACCCAATCGACTTACCAAATGAAATAATTCACAGTGAAATAATATGCAATAGGCTACGTCATCTAACAATTATAAACCCACAACGTAATATTTTTAGTATTTTTAAAAAATCGCAAAAGTACTAGTTGCCCATTCAGCAAATTTTTTAAAGTACAATAATTGTTCACTGAGCATTTTTTTTTTATGTTATTACATAGTGAAATGTATTGTTTATGTACGTCAACTGGTTTTCAGTATTTGCATGGCAGGGTATCATGCAAATTATAACTTTGACGCACCGTTATGAGAAAACTATGCGAGCTTAATCAATTTTATACTAAACACACTTTAATACCCTTTAGGAATGTAGTTTAAAACAGACAAAAAAAAGGAGTAGTTTCGTTAACATGTATTCGGCATTTGAACCTCGTCGATGGCAGACGGAGCGTCTATGGATATGATGACAGATCAAATGAGTGTTGGTAAGTAATTATACAGTCGTCGACGTAGTTGAAATAGAGAATGACGGAGGAGGTTGTGCTGAAGGCCAGCTACTTGTCGGCGCCGTGTGCCACTGGTAGCGCAGCTATGTTTACTCCAGGCCCGCGAGGCATGTCGGCTCGCCCCAGTGTCCGGGCTGTATTTTTAGACGACCACAGTCGCCACCTCACTGGACCAAGGGATGCAACACCAATGCTGACGGCCAATCGCTCTGTGGGACCACACTGAACTACGCCGTTAACATGCAATGTCAGTATAGATCCGGGTTTAACTGAGAACTACAAATTTAACCTTAGTTGTCTTATTACTTGTATGTATGGTAACGAATTAACCTAATGTAATTCCGGGATTTTTCTAATTAAATGCAACACTGCTACAATAAAATCAATTGAAATTGACATATTTGGACGTTATGTAATTAATAAACTATTTCATATCAAACTACATATGTTCCTGCCGACTACACAATTTATCACACACGTGACAACATCAAGTGACGTTTCTAGAGAGGTTAGGCATTTCCCGTCATTTACGCGCGGAAAGATATGAATGGGCTAAAAATTGCTGGGTGCTCATTTTATCCCGAACAACTTACAGTAGTGTTTTTTTTTCTGGTCGTAAAACACTTTTTCTAGTACAGTAAATAGTCTCGTATTCTTGCCAGCATTATAGCCAGGTTAAATTCGGACTTGTGAATAGCAGTGTAACTGTCTAGTTCTTACGTAAGATCTTTGCACAGAACACTCGCCGCGGGGGGCTGGGCGAAGCCAGGGTAGGCCCTCGTTACTCGGATAGGATAAACAAATCCTTACCGAAGATCGCCGAAGTTGAAGACAACCACAGTGACAATTATACATCGAAAATTACATGCTTTCATGAAATAATGACGCTTTGAAATGATACGACTTGTGAACTAAAAATATCATATGCCTTCGAAGTCAAGTTGTCATCTTCGAATGAACGAGATTTTAGGTTCTAATTACATGCAAGTAAAGGTTACTATATATGGCGTAGTTATAGGAAAATTTCAATTCGCAAGTATCATAAGGGAAGGGGAAGGCACACCAATTTCAAAATCGGTTAATCAACATGAAGCGGATGTGTCAATATGAATATTTTATACCGAACGACGATATTAATTTTATACTGAAGTTACTGGAAGCACACACCTCAGTACTGAATATTGAAACTTAATATCATAAAAAATTAACTTACTTTTATTGTTTAGAAAACGGGCTATTTGATACCAAACTTCAAATGATACTTTAAGTGTTTTCCTTTGTGTGTGAAAGAACGAACGATAAGGATGAAGCATGAGGAGTGTGTCTAATGCACTTGTCATGTACAGATAACATAAATGTACATGCAAAAAAACATCGCACCGAATATACATCAACTGAATTTGTGAGCCATAGTACTCATTATCATTAATAACAAGCAGATAACCTACAGAGTTTTAATGGAGTGAGTATACGCCAGTCGAGTAATATATGCTTACACAAGACCAACCATGCTCCGGCTGTGTTCCAAATTATCAGTGTTAGCACTAGCACTCACTCTCGCCCTCATACTCGTACTCGCTCTCTATCACTCACTCTCGCCCTCACACTCTCTCACTCACTCTCACTCGTACTCGCTCTCGCACTCACGCTCGTACTTACTCTCGAACTCACACTGACACTCGTTCTTAGAATCCCTACAGCTCTTTTTGGAATGCACCCACATGAAAAAAGTATATCTGGGCCAGATCTGACATCAGGGATAGAGAAATATTCACTAATACATATCTGGCCAATTTCAGATATAACATTTTTCCATCTGGGTATACACACTCGCACTGTACTGCCAACATTATAATAGCTGGTATCGTGCATTCAGTAGCTTGATGTGAAATGTTATAATTACTATTATTCGTCGTACCTAAATATAAAACTGCACTCAAAATGTTGCTGCAGAAAACAAATAAACGATACCCTATCGAATACACCACGTGTATAGAGTATGCATTTACAAACACTCGCTAAACGCACCTGCGCACTCCCACTCTGCATTATGGAACAACACACTCTGACGTCACTTTCAAGTGAGAGTACGCGAGTGAGTGTGTTTGTGCTATTTGGAACACGGCCTCAGATCACAGCGATTACAAAGGAAATAGACTTCTTTACTGATACGAACACGGCAAATTCACAATCTGAAAGCTACGTAGAATTTACGATATAGAAACCTCGACCAAGGAGTTTTCGTGTCCACTAATTCTAAAGTTTACACAATAACATCATAATCTTACTTTTGAATTACTATTTACTCATACACTTTTCAGTTTACAGTTTACCTTTAAAAGCATTTTATGTCTTAAATTTACTGTTTTATTTTAATATGAATTGCAATTATACGGAAACTTTTTTTAATTGTTGAAATTGGATAAGTTAAAAAAAAATACGATTTAAAAATACAGAAACATTTCGTTAAGCAATCGAATTGGTATCCTGAAGTAGTTAGTGATATTTTCCCCTGTAAATTAATACATTTATGTGATTAGGATGGTTACTAATTACTCATTGAACGGAGATAAATAAAACTGCGACGCTGACGTAATGCTCTTACGCGTACACTGCGAAATCTAAATTACTTTATCTGCAGGAAACAGCAGTTATTTTAGTGTATTGATACGGACTATACCACAAGAATCTGAGACCAAAACTAAAAGGAAAACATTAGTTGGTACTATATAGCCAGGTCCTTCGTTTACGAGAAATGACCTGGTAGTGCGAGCAACTTACCCTACATTCTCGTTCGTATTGCGAGTTTTAACAAAATAAAATTTTCTGCTTAGTTCTGATAAATTATTCACGTAGTGCAGTCCCTATATACGAACATTATCCTATATTTCCATTTCCCTGTTTTTTTTTTATTTGAAAGTAAACTTTCTCATAAACTAATGGCCTGACGAGTTTTTACTAAAGAGTATTTCTACTTAGTTTCGGTCACCTTTCATATGGTACAGTCCGTGAAGTACCTGACATCCTGTAGAATGTTTCTGGCAACGACAAGGCACAGGGTTTGTATTGTATGTTTTATGAAAATAGCATTTATAAACCACTATTGTCAGTAATATCTCTGCTTCCACCCGCAGTGAAAATAAATAAATACTTTCTCCCGGAGACTACTAATAAAAAGGCAGGGGATGTAAAATCTTTACAAAACTGTCGAAATCAACGTTTATGTCAAATTGTGCTGAAAAAAAAGAACTAAGTTATACATCGTTCCCGAAACAGAGAACATTTTCGAAAAACATATGCTCTGCAATAATATTTCTTAAATATTATTAATTGGGTCCTCAGACTTAAGTTTTAAGTGCGGTAATTTTATTTTAAGTACGGTAATATGTATACTGTGATTGTTATAGAAGGTTCGGGATAAAATGAGCACTCAAAAAATCCCTACTAAAATTCTAGTTTTCAGCCAGTTCGTATATTTCCGCGCGTATCCGCTAATGACGGGAAATGTCCAACTACTTCTGGACACGTCACTTGACGTTTACGCGTGTAAGATAAATAGCGCAGTCGGATAGAAACATGAACAGTTTTATAAAAAAAAATATAATTATGTAAAATTCAAACAAGTCGACTTTAAGTGATTTTATTTTAGTATTGTTGTATTTAAATATTAAAATACACGGAACTACATTCAGTTAGTTCGTTGCCAACCATACAAGTGGTAAGGAAACTATTGTTAATGTTGAATTATATGCAATAACGGGTAGTAATATTTTTCCAAGGTTAAATATTTAGTGTTCACTTTATTCCGAATGACCTATAGTTACGCGGTTTGAATTATATTAAAAATTATCAACTATCTGAAAGGCAAACAGGAAGTAGAATTTCGAAAGTTCTCACTATATCCAGAATCACCTATAGAACTCTTGAAAATTAATTTACGGTAAAAAAAAATTGAAACGACTACATCAAAAACGGCTGATATTTGTAACACACTTTACATTACGCAAAGACGACTGCTTCTTTAAAAGCTGTGCTACAATCGAAATTGCCAAAGCCATTACAAAACTGCTAAATTGGATTTCATGCCCAAGGAATTATTTTTTAAAATTATTTACTTGCTATTAAAGTAATGCGTAAATCTTCCCCTTGCATTTTAATGATCACACAATGCTCTAAACCATATTTTACTTTTGCAGATTTTCTAAAAACAAATATATTTATGGGCGTAAATAACATGACAATTCCTCTGAAAGAGACTGATTGGCTTAGATTATACGTAGCCAATCACAGTTCTCTTTCATTCGAATCGGCGTGTTATTTACGTCGATACACTGCGGTCAAGGGTTTTAGCATACTTCAATGTAGCATGCACCAGTATCAGTGAATGAGTTTAACTCTTACGTTTATACGTTGTGGTTATTTCGATTGTAGAACGGCCGTAAGTCTCTACTAACCGCAGCACTCCTTTGTCGCGCTTTTAAAACAGCACGGCACCATTTTACGCGACCGCCTCGCTCACACTCGCGACACTTTCGAAATTCGCCACCCGGTGACCCGCGAACCGGTCCGGCGAGTAAAAAGCGAAGCAGGAGAACCCCCTCCCCCCCTCCGCGAACCTTGGTATCAAATATTAGCTATCAAGCCTCGCGTAGCTACCGGTCAGGCCCGGGCTGCTTAGCATACCTGATAAACTGCTCCCGGAGATACGTACGTAGACAACTCGGCCGACTGCGAAACGTTGGCGAACATGTGTGCGAATACAGCCAGCTGAAGTAGTATGGTCTAATTGTACTGGCCATGTTTAAACCGTTCCGGCACGTCATTTTCCTTCAGCCCAATAAGTAGGGCTAGGGAAAATTCGCGAGTTCAATGACCTGCGTGCTAGAATCCAAAGTCCTATGCTTACTCAAGCCCCGTATATTTGTTCATTGTCGGCTGTCTGAACGAGTCGGCTTCGGTATACACAGGATCATGGGCGTACCTAGAAATAGTTTTATGAGGGGGTTTTTAACTCTCATCTTGCATAAATGTTTCAATGTCATCTGTGTTTGACATCTCTAAATATAATATTAACATTTTGGTTATTTTTGTAGAATAATCTACCTTTTGTAATGTAAAATATAATACCTAGATAAGGAAACTTACACTGTGGAGGGGGTACGCCCATGCACAGGATAATGGATTCTAGCATGTTGGTCGTTGAACTCGCGAAATATTCCTAAACCTACCAATACGTCTAAAAATAAACGCTCGGATTTTACGTCGCGTGGCAGAAGACGAAGACAATAACACAATCGTCACATTTAGGTAACTACGCGGGGAGCAGCCAGAAGGGAGGGATATCGAGATACACCCCCCCCCCCCCATGAATTGAAAATAAACTGCTTTAAGATAAAAAATTGTTTGCAATGTTATATTCACAGTGTAGGTACAAAAACGGCTTACATTGCATTGCATTGCATTATTTTGCACACTGAAAAACAAATATTTTCCGGGGGAGGCAGGGGGGCGGGACCCCCCCCCCCTAATGACGTGTGGTCAGTGTCCTCTTATTATGTTGTGAAAATACTCAAGTTGGTAATCCCCATCCCTACCTTTCTCACGGGAACAAAAATCCTGGCTACGCCCCTGTAACTACGTGTCACATGACATAATGTTACGTCTCGTCGACAGCGAGATTATCATACCTTCCTAGTACCATGGTTATATACTGTTACACGCCATTTTACACAAGGGAAGGAACTGAGAGAAGGATCGGCCATGGCAAAGGTTAATTCTACAACAGGTTAGCCAGAAAACGAGTTTTCTCATGGGAGAATTCCGAACAGGAGAAAATTCCGCCGCCAGTTGCGTTGCAATCACAAACGGGTCCAATAAAATACGAAATCCTAGTAAAATTTAACTAAACTAAGCTTGGCAATGAGAGACGTCATTTAATTTAATTTTAAACCGAAAAAAAAATATAAAAAAAAACTTGCTTTTGAAATCATCAACTTTGTGTAACTTTTAATTCACGAAAGATACGTGATAGGTTAGTTTACATCGTACCAATAAGAGCGCTCAAGCGGCAGAAATTTCCCATGTGTCTAACTTTTAACATTGTAGTAGAATTAACCTTAACCATGGCCTATGCTAAGGAACCAAAGATGGAGCGATTTTGTGAATACAATTCCAAAATGTTTACGTTGCACCACCTCGCTTGGTAGTGTACAAAGGACAATATTTAATGTTTAATGAACCTTAGCTCAATACGAATATTCGTCAGTGTTCCAAAACAACCACACTAAATGGCAATTTACTACATTACTAACTGTAACACGGCCTTTATAATTTGTAATGATTCGCCTAACACCATTCTACAATCACGTGCTAGGTTTCATTATTTCTCCTCTGGCCGCGCGAGGCAGGCTTCGCAACCAACGGTCACACGTCGGAATCGTATTCGAGAGGACCCGGGTACAATCCCAGCTCTGACCATCCGAAAAGGGTTCCTTAGGCCGGGTTTATAAACTACGCAAGAATGGTAGAAACGAAACGCAACAAATATTTGCAGTCTTTTAAGGCCCAATTCCACTGAGGCAACATTTTGGCAACATGTAGCATGCGGCAGTGACGCACATGCGAGTCTGATTTCAACTGAGGCAACACAATGCGTCATGTGGCATGCGACAATGACGCATGCGACATGTCGCCACCTGTCGGGCCGACAATATTGCCGCATGCCACAAAAATCTTGCTGTCGAACAGTGTCGCCC
>PNEQ01056308.1:0-38907 GCA_003012365.1 Medauroidea extradentata
TGTCCCTCTCTAGGACTGTATGTATGTTATTTGTTTGTTGACAACAGCTAACGCTCGACTTTTCTTTGTTGGTTTGTTTTTTCGTTTTATTGTGGATGTTTTCTGCAAGACGGCAACATTCGCAAGCAATGGCGTATGTCCATGATATCGGTTCTATACATAATACCAACCCATTGCAAGAATCGTTCAAAGATCACATGTACATAATTGCTATTCAATTCAAAATACATTACCTAAACCCAAATCATAACTGCGGAATTTAATGGAGTAAGGCGTCTAGTAAACTGTACTAAGTTATATATTTTATTCCATTACAATATTTTTTGTTGTTTTGGCCATTCTTTTTTTTTATTTTATGTTAAAATACTTAACATCGACATGGTTGGGATCAATCATATTTCCTACTGAAATGTCAATGCACAGGAAGTTTCACAGAATTCTTACCAAAATGATTGGTCAAGTTATCGACCTGATGATGGCAGCTGTAACGTCTGTCGAAACATTGTGGAAGAAACAACATGCGACTCGGCTTAAGCCCAAAAACCAAGAACATAATAAAATAACTACCACGTTTTACCCGAATTTATAATAGATTAATCGAGCGAGTCGTTCGTTACGTTAGTTTAAACGTGACTTAGAGATATTTGAACCGTTCGCAAAATGTAAAATACTTGGGTAACTTGAATTACGGTATAATTTATTGTCAGTTTCAATTGTTATTTCGCTTGGGGTGGAAAAAACCTACTGTTGAGAGAATACTTGCGTCCAGTAAATATAATGCATACAGAAAACTAAAATTACTTTCAATATGTAATATCTACTGTAAGAGTTCAATACAAAAACAATCGAAACCTAACTCTATTACGTATATATTTTGGGTACTTAATAGGTTCTCTGTCATAAACTGTATGTAGAAATACGTACAGCCTTGATCATGGGATCGCTTAAGACTATTTTACTGATATACAGCCTGGGATATCCTGTCAAATAGCAAAACTGTATTTAAAGGAAAACATAACACGAGTAACCATTTAACGATGTCAGACTTCAACTACTTTACCATTTAACGAAATAGAAATGTCCGCAAACATATCAACATTATCTTCAATATGTATAAATTGATACACGAGAAAGTTTGCTTAAAAGTAAACAATCTTAGGCTGCCCTTGAACTGGATATTTAGACTCAAATTACTTGATTTCGAGGGATTGTAAACCCCTTCGTGAATTTCGTATTTAGCAAACTTCCATACATGTTCATATATTTAAACAAACAAAACTACTAAATACATAATCTTTTAATGTTCAAAATTGGGTCATTCGGTTTTTTTTACACTATTTAATCTAATTTTAAGCCATGTATAACAAAAATTACACAACTTTCTATCACAAAATTAGTTATGATTACATTATGTCATATATAAAAAATGTTAATTTATGATGTAGATGGTACTATAAAGGATAAATAATTACACAGGTAAACGAAAGTGTAACATATGATATTATGATTAAAGGTTATATTCACATGTAAATAACACATCGTTTCTCTTACGTTGCAAAAAAGCTTATCATTACATGAAACAATTACATAAAGAAAAATATTACTACCATTTCTTTGCCAGAATTCTAAGCGTTTGCAATCTGAACTACACCTGTAATCTCTCACTTGGCAGTGTTCGATTGTTACTGTGCTTGAAGATGTGACAGTTATAATGAATGAGGACAGTTCCTGTGAAGAGGATCTGTTCGTGAAGTGGATGCTGCTGTGAAGAAGACGCTGCGAACGCTGTCTGAGCAGAAAATGATGCCTGTGAAGTTGTCACCTGTGAAGCTGACGTATCCGCTGAAGTTGCTGCCTGTGAAGAAGTTGCCTGTGCTGTATATGTTGTCTGTGAAGTGTATATTGTGTCTGAAATTTTACGGTGATCTGGGCAGTCAATCGTCAACATCCGGTAAGCGCCGTCATCATTTGGACAGTATTCTAAACGTTAACGGTCACAACTATAGTATACCTCTGAAACACGGCGTTCGAATTGGGCCAGATGTTACTGTGCTTGACAAAGATGTTACACCTGTGATGTTGGTGACGTAGGAAATGTTTTACATTCTGATGAACACTCAACATTGTCAATATTTCAGTAAGGCGTGTTTCCACTGCACTTCGCGATGACAGACAATACAAAATTCCCGCCATATTTTACGCAGAACTCTAACACGTATAACCTCCTCTCTGACACGATTCAAGTGACGGTGTTACATTTGAGACAGCAGTTGCTGTTTGCGTGGGGAAAAGTTTTTCTTGTGTTCCTGGCCTGCAGTTTTCTGAGCAACTCAATTCGTCTATGTTACAGAATGGTTTGTTGCCTGTGCATAGTGTAGTATCAGTGTCAGATATTGCTATTTCAGTACCAATTTTCTTGCATTTTTCTATTCGTTTACAGTTACTACTACATCTTGGACCTACTACTGTACATAGTTCAGGAACGTATGTCGTTGGTGCTTTTGTAGATGTGACGTTTCCAGTACCGTAATCGCATTCCTTTGAACATCTCAGTGTTTCGATGTTACAATACGGTGTATCACCATCGCATGTAATAGTATCAGTATCAGATATGATCATTTTTGTGCCTTTTCTCGCATATTTCTATTTTCCTGCAGTCATCGTTACATCTTGGATCCACTTGTGTGCAATTTTGCAATTTGTAAAACTTTTCCCCAACTATTCTTTTTTGCATTTGGTTTTGTTCGTTGAAATATTGTTAAATGGGAACCGCACTTACATCTTGATGTTTCCGTGAACTGGTTGATGGAGTCGCCAAGACAATTAGGATAGCTACCACCTGAAATAAAATTATTTATTTTTAAATTCTGTGTATCGAATATAGTATTTTTGTTGTGCTCTATAATGAAGACAATATTTTTATTGTACGCTACATGCGTGCATTAATAGCCGAGAAGCTTTGGCACACATCAGTAAAATTAATATGTAAATAAGGTGTATTTAACAACTAGCTCGCTGAACAAATAAAAATGTTAAACCTGGACATAACATTATCTGTTTAGTACAGAAAAAAACATGAATGTCATTTTATGCAGAAGACGGTAGTATTCAAGCAAGAGTGGAAGAAGCAAGAAACTTAAAATATCAGCTTCACTAAGTATCGCGAAAAGCGTGATAGTTGAAGCATCGTGCGTACGTTGTGTAATAGTTTGGACAGCAGGTGGCAAGCAAGCACGGATCAAACAATGAGTTTTAGGCGAATTTCTATTTAAAAAACACCAAAAATAACTTGAAAAGTTACTTATTCGAAGAGAGTCGACCCTGTGTGAATGTTTACATTTCCCCCCACAAATAAACTCTCATGTATTTATGAAATGATCCTGTTGTACAGCAAGTTCACTTTAACGATCTGATTGTTATTGCATTTGTATTTTGTTGTTTATGGCACAACCGCCTCTATCGCCTCCTTGCCTCCTTGGATCCGCCCCCGATAACAAGACTGAACTCAAGAGAACTGAATTGGATATCACGTAGTTCGATATCCGTTTAGTTAACAGAAGTACATGCGCTAGTTCGTGTCATGAGTACACATATATGTGCATTACATTTCGTTACCGGTCTTTATAACACACATATAAGAGTATGGGAAACTAATGGTCACATGGTCTAATTCGTTGTCGTTTGGCCGCCTATTGGAAAATAGCCGACGCATTTCTCAATTTTGGTTTTTTTTGATCTCCAAAACCAATTGTCCGATTTTAATGTTTTATACTTCAAATTACTCAATTTCTAAATATAAGCACATTTTACTTTTACTCATTTTTTGATAACGCTTGTAGATTTTATAGCATAAGTTTAAAAACTACAAAAAATACCAAGAGGCGGTCTAATTTTCGGTCTGACTTATCTTCTTAATTACTCATTCAATTCTAAGGTTTTGTAGCCATTTAAATACAAATAACATTCGTGTACGCAGATTTTTCAATTAGTTTAAATATTACTAGGATATTAAAACGTTTTTAATGTGTGCTAGCAAACTAATTAAGAGATTTGTTATGTTTTATATTATTGTTGCAGGTAGTTGGATGGAGTTAGAGTAATACAGAATAAGTGATAAAATTCCGCTTTCGTTCACGAAGAAGGGCGCAGAGGTGACAAAATAAAATTTGTGTGAAGAAAAATTTAACGTTGCAAACATCCGAAAATGGCTTTAAAGCATTCAATGTGTATCTGAGAAAATTGGCAATGATGTTTTACAAAGTACCGAGACCAAGGAAGTATGAAATATCACATGGCTTGCTACAGGCCTTATGACTTAATGAGTCATTACGACGAAAAATCGTTCATTGAAGATAATGACGCGAGCACTCAACAACAGCACCAGAGAAGTAGCATGCGATCTAATCAATCTTCACGGTAAATATGTGTAGTGTGGAATCAAGCAAAAACTAAAGGAGACACCAAAGTGGAATTTCGAACTAAACAGCTACTTACCGCATCTCTTTTTTATCTTGATGCGTGTTTCCAGAGAGCATGCAAATTGGAAGATGTTAACAATGTGTTTGCTGCAAACATCCACTGCCACAAAAATTGTATAAAGAATGACACCTTGAATCATCAAAGAGTATATTAAAAGAAATGTAACTGATGGAAATGAAGAATTAGATTATGAAAAAGAATCTATAAGATGTTTTTGGCAGCACTCCAGTTTGAATCTACAGGATATTCAATAGCATTCCTAGTAATAATTTAAAAAAATACCGAACGAGAGGCATATATCTAACGACAATATGAAAAGGTAACATGTAGAGGAACTTGGAAATAGTATAAGCTTTACGTATACTAAGGCTACTAGTGTAAGACAGGTGGTATTTTCCAATCGAAAAGCTGCCAGTAACCTCGCAGAGGAAAAAAATAATGCAGATTCTATCAAGAAAGTGCTTAGGCGTTGCGCAATGGCACTCAATGTTTTCGCTTGGGTCTAGAAAAAGTGACAGAAATGTTAATATGTTCATAGGACTTTTAAAAAGATGAAGGGAAAAGGTCGAAGTTTTCATCATACGAGACCTCAAAGCAAATATAGTTAAAAGTGACTTATATGACTATAAGCATACACCCTTCCATGTTAGCTTGGCGCAAACTGTTCACGAAATGGCTAGATAAAAGGTGTTAATACAGACTGGGAATTGACTCAATATAAGCTACGGTAGGCTTGAAAGACATGATGTGCTGCTTGCCTAGAGAATTCTGAGCTATTCAGGTTGGAAAGTTGTACCTCTCTCCAACGAAATCAAGCCAAATATACCGATAAATGCAGCAATCGACAATTTCGATTACCAAGAGCAAACTCTTTCTGGAATTGGAGGCAGCCATCACGAAGTATTGGTAGTTATTCAGAATGCCACCGAAATATAAATATAAATGTTTGGAGAATAAATAAACTTGTTCTTTCCAGGGTATCCTACTATGATTGAAATGTGATTTATTTACAGGTACAATTTCTCAAAAAGACTAAATATCGCTTACAGAACCGTAATTTAACACAAAGACTTTTTCAAAATTTTCTCAAAAAGAATCTATTATTAGACTACATTTCTAAGACTTCATACGTCCCTTACCATTCACTTGAGTAAGAAGTGACCCATAAATTGTCTACTAGCCACTATAACTTACATTTATTCGGCGAACACAGAATCCATCATTTGGAAAAATTTCTTCATGCCGTTATTTTCGCGTACAATTCGCCTATTCTCGGAATAATTAAGCACTCTCTCTCTGTTTCAACAAAATAAAGAACAGCGGTTTCACTTATCTCGAAAAAGTTAAACTAAAGGGAATTGTAATGTGATACATATCGTGAATCTATGTGAGCTTTAAACTTTAATCGAATGTTGTTAAACTCGCTTATTCAAAATTTTAATGTTTGTCGTTGAAATGGGACCTTAAACACTATAATGGATATATGTAAGAATAAAAACCATTTTTTTATCCAACCGAATGATGATGAACTGTTTAATGGAAAACATGCTGCACGATTTCTCGAAAACGAGGTAAGTTTATTTACGAAGATTTACCATTGAAACACGCCGTTCTCTATCCACAAGTTTCTAAGTATATATAAAAGCACTAGCCAATACTCCTTGCTACTTTATTTTGTACAACAATAGTATAAACAAATATAAATCCATAATATTATTCCTTTAGTACATGCAAGGCATGGCCCACGGGAACACATCCATTGTATTTTAGTCTGTGGTAACTTATGATACTGCGTGTCCAAGTAGCTAGAACCACATTCTGTCTGTTTGTATACCCTACTAGTCATCAAAGATATCATTCGTTTTCCCACGAATAATAAATGCAGACCGATCACGCGCGCAAACTGACGTCCATCGTGCAACTGGCAGACTGAGATTCTTCAAATCCACTTCCAAGAGAGATGGCACATCGGTAACACGGTGGACTCGCATTCTAGAGGACCTGGGTTCGATTACGGGCCCGGCCATCCCGGGTTTTCGATGGTTTCCCGAATAATGTTCCAGGCGAACGCTGGAGTGATTGGTTATCATAGGTCATGGCCGATCCCTTTCTTAGTATCTGTCTTGCGCAAAGTTACTTTGGGCCGTCTTTAATAATTCACTGTCGATTAGACGTAAAGTTAAATAAAAATAATTTAAGAAATAACCATCCCGGAGTACGTGCAAGAGGAGGATTTTTTACTTGAAAACACATCGAGCACCTCCCGTCTTCTTGAATATAGGAATGGTAAGTTCACGTCAAGCGTATGACAATGGCTTCCCATAGCCCTAAGGGTCGATTGCGGAGTCAAGTGATGAAAATCTTAATGTAAAGGTGAAGTTAAGGCGAACTTGAGTAAAATCTAAGAATTTCTCGCTTGTATTGCACAGTCAAGGAATTGAGATATCTCAGTTGAGGTTTTGTGTGTTACGACAATATTCGCGAGAAAAATAATTTATCTTAATACAATGACTTGCGAATGTAGCTAAAATGTATATTATTTTTTATCTAATTATACACTAAACTTATATGATGACGATATGATAATTTATATTTAGTGTTTCGCATATTGTACAGCTGAAAAATGCAAAATTAAAAATATTTTTTAAAAAAATACGTCGATTTTGTTAATAAAATGTTATCGTAGCATTTTTTTTAAAACAAAAGTGACACTAAAAATAAGAATCGCATTCATGCAAAAATGCACAACGAATATAAATTATGTTGTAGATGCCAGTGCAGTCTTTCATTTACGTCGTGGCTATGTTCCTCCTCTAAAATATTACCAATAAATTCAAAATATGAGTATTACTTTCCCCCATATGGCATTCTAACCTCTATTCACGGCCGCCATGATTGATTTGCAGCTTGAGAAAATCTTAAGGTAAATGTGAGGACACCTTAAGAAATTCTCAGTTTTTCGTTAGATTTCACTCACTTTTCGTCTCTGCAATGAAAATTTCTCACACTTCACTCTGAGAGGCTTTAGATTTTTGTCATTATGACTGCGCAATTGGCTTTATGACATCAACAAATTCTAACCAACCACATGCCTTTCAATACAATAGTTACTACACATTAAGTCTTCGATCGCATAGCATTTTTAGAATTGTTTCGGAAGTGCGACATGATCAACATTTCGATTATGCGTGATTCGGTATGATAACATAGTTGAAATAATTTTAACACAGTTAAAAGTTGTAAGTTATCTAAAAAGGGGAGAGGGCAAAAAATCTAAGCACAGATATGCCCAAAACTGCATGTACATCATTCAAAATATCGAGGGAAGAAGTAAGAAATAAAGAATAAATGTTGTAGATTTGTTAAGACGAGAAGGCGGACGTTGGTAAAATAGGATTTCAATTTATTTAAATCTATCGGATTTTTTATCTGCAGTTTGTCGTTTCACATGACATGTACGGTACGAAATCCTCTGCTATTATCGTTGCATTCTGACTATTTTACAAATTAAATTATTTCAAAAAGTTTCCATCATATAACATTGAATTACTTCCAGGCGTTCTTTAACAACCTGTTTAACATCTGGTAAACGACAAAACCTGATCACATGACAACGAAATAAACCTCGTTTAGGGGCCAACCCAAAGTTTCAGGCGCATGTAAGCAACCCGCATTAACTCTAATTAAATCAAGGTTAATATTACTACAGTTATTGCTATAAAAGTATTACACACATTTAAATGGTTTTTACGTTTTATTAAATGCACAGCCATTCTTATTTGAAGTACGTTCTTCGATGTCAGGTGCAAGGCATGGTTGACTACAAATTTTACATAACTTTTTTTTGTATCGCCTTGACAATGTAACAGTTTGTTATACTTAACTTTACAGTGAAGCTAAAATAAATAACGACTGTATTTGTGATGAAACGCTAATAATTTTGAAGTGCGTAGTACTTGTATTGCTACGAACATATAAAATAACCTTAATTTAATTGGGAATAATGAGGGTTGCAAAGGTGCATGAAACACTGAAACCGCTTCTTAAATATTAACATTACTAATTTTGTAAATGCCTATAAGCTTGCTCTCGAAGCTTCAAATGGGCATCTTTTTAACAAAAAATTCTCCTAAAACGCAGATATGGACGAATGTGTAGAGAAGTGTTGATCTGATTTCATAGGTATGTATACATTTATATAGTTAAGAAAACAACTATCTCATCAACTTTTCAACTGCAACGCTTTAATTCCCTATCAGTTATTAAGTTATATAGAAATGCCTTATTTCATTTTCAATAGTATAAAGTAACGCAAAATTGCTTTTTTTTTAATAACGTAAAGTCGTCCCAATTTTTATACACCATAGTTACTTACAAATCTGATGTTTTATATATTTACACAAACTAAGAAGTCACCAGCATAACTAATACGCCTACTCTCCTCAAAATTTATGCAATTAACCCTGAAAGTTAAAATTGTACATACAGTAACATAAAATAATAATATTAATATAGACAGATTACACGAAAGTAAAATCAGCATACTAAGTAATATGTGCGTACCCAGTTTTATAAAAGTCGTGAGAAAATTTTCTGAGATGTCGGTCTATCCTAAATTAAAAAAAAATTGCTGCCGTTTTAAAAAAAAATAGGGCCAAAAGATGAACAAAATACACAAGAGGCTAGTCAATAAACTATTACGCATATGCGTGCGCCATACGTAAAGATAGTGTGATAGAAATACACAAAAATTAAGCAAAATTAGTATGTTGTTTATGTATGTTAATTTTAATGAAATTCTGTAAGGTATTTCCTCATGTGTAATATGCTATGCTAAATATATATAATTGCCACCAATACGAAAATATGAACACAGGACAAACGAAAAACACAAAAGTATGTCAGCTTTGTATGTAGTGTATGTGTACCAACTTCGATAAAAATTCTATAGAAAATTTCCAAAGTTATGTAATACTAAGCCAAAAATATAAAAATTGCCACAATTTGAAATACAAAATAGTTAAGTCACCTTTTATTGTAGGCCTACATTTATCAAGTTTGGTTAAATTCTAATAAATATTTCCTCAGATATGTCATACTATGCTGAAAATGTAAAAATGGCCGCCATTTCGAAATTATCTACCCTGAATGAACAAAATGCACAAAAGTAAATTAATCTTACTAGGTTCTTCATGTGTACCGAGTTTGATAAAATTCTGAAATCGGTTCCTCAGATATTTAACTTGATCAAAATGTTAAAAATGGCCGCAATTTTTTAAATATGAAAATGGTATAAACAAAACGATATTAAAGTCAAGTCAGGTTACAAAGTACTATATGTATACAACGTTTGATGAAATTCGGTCCACTGGTTCAAAAGTTCTTAAGGGGAAGGGGCACACACACGCACACACACCTACTCACGCATACACAGACAGGAAGGTGATCTCATAAGCCTACTTTTTTCTTCAGAAAGTATGCTCAAAATCTTAATTTAAGTCAAAATTCTTCACAAATATATGTATACGCTTTCTGACATTGTTACAGTAGTTATTGTTTGCACACATGTTTGGAAGTGGGAAAAAATAACGTCAAAAGTCCACAAAAAAACGGAAAGTTTTCAAAACGGAGTATAGTCTATAAGAGAGGAAATACCGAAAAAAATTTTTTGCTAAATTTGTGACAAAACATTCCGTTGATTTAACACGTTTCTTGCGAACTATTTATGACCTTTGGTTCTGACGCTCTCAATAAAAAATTATTTGCACTTTAAGTTGTATGTCTGGCCGAAATTTAGTTTACATTTCTGTACTAACTGCCAAAACCTGTGTATATGAAAAAACCTTGCTAGGATAAATCTGTATCCATCGACATATGCTTGCTAAAATTACAAGTAACGTGAACTATTTAGAAAACAATTTACTATGATACGTTTGTGAGGTCATATTTTTATTGCTCTGACAAGATAGTCTATTTAATGAATGTACATTATTTAACTGACATTTTTGTTCAAACGTTTTTATAAACCAACTAGAAAATTTTACGTTTCAAGATCCTCCTTAGGAGTAGAATTTCGAAAAATCCTAAAGTAACGTTTTAGAACTTTTATGAGTGCCACACTGAAGTGAAAACAACGACGAAAGCCCTTTGGGTTAGAGTTAAATTGACGGTTCACTGAAAACGTGTTTCAGCCTTTCCACTCCTTTAGGTAAAGAATTTCTTAATATTATACAATTGCTTTTCAGGTAATATGTGTGTGTACAAGGGAAGGGGGTGACAATGATTAATTGAAAACATATTGCTACCGACTTCATTACTTCAGGGTAAAATTTGAAAGAAAAAAATTAAAATAAAGAGTTGATGTTTTGGCTGTTTTCGTAAGCAGAATCCTGACGGGAAAACAATTCGATATCTTTATTTGTTTGATAGACACGGCAGAATAACATACAATACGTTTAATGTCTTTTCACACCTTAAGTTAACCAATTTCGAAAAATTTTAAAATCACTTCTTAAACATTGTATCCAATTAAAGAGAAAATCACGACAATCGACCTTTGGACTTCAGCAATTTTGAAGATTTATAAACAAACTTGTCTTATATTCTTACCCCTTAGGGGTCAAATTTCTATAGCTCCTGAAATTGTTTAGTAAGCATTTTATGAATGGCCTATAGAATTGGGAACCACATTGATAATCCGACGGTTTCAAATTGTATCGGCGAATCATCATAAATACAATTCACCCTTTTTCCATCCCATTGTAACAGATTGAATTTCGGAAGGGAAAGAAAACCTTTTTAATACTAGCCTACTCGCTAAGAGGATTCAACAAATAAAATTTCTCGTTTCTTTATCTGGTGGTTTGGAGTGGGCGGGGGCTGAGAATCATAGTGGCATAAGTCACAATTACTTAGTATCGTCGTTTTTATGAATAACATTCACATTTTCCAAAAGAATATTCTGTAGCAAATATTTCACTCTTAACTGAATTTCTGAATTTAATTTGAGTATTCCGAGAATTTACTGCATTTTACATGAGATTACAAAAAAAAAAATTATGAGGAAACTATTTTAACTAACTTGCAGCACTTCTTATCAGAGTGTCAGTCAGTCAGTCAATATTATATTTTATTTACAGAGATTTAAGGACGGGTTAAAACGTTCTTCTGCTTCAGCTCTTTTACGGGGTAGGGTAGTTACCAGAGTATTGATCTTTCAGTCGTAGATATCAAAATGCAGTCCGTGAGTCTCTAAAAACAGAGCACTTGGTTCTAATGAAAACCGTATGGAATGCAGCGAAAATACCTAGCAGCTGTATTGTGGCACGTATACCATAAATATGAAAACTAACCGTACGTATCACCTATATAGCAAATGTGGGCTTGACAAAATTTTGCTTGATGCTGGTTTGTATATTACATATTTTTAATACATATATCAAATATTTTAAGACAACATATATAAAGTATAAGTGGTATACATAAGTATTTGCAATTTAATTTTTTAAATTTAATGTAATAAAATTCACGTGAAATTCGGAATGGTTTTCTTAGTTACACAAATTAGTGATAAGCAAGCGATAATAATATTCTGGTCAGCTACAAAGATGAAAATGCGATTTCCTGGGTTTTGTAACCAATTTTTTTTAAGACGATAGTGATGGCATTCTCTGTTAAGCGCTTGTATGTGCTTTGAAACCAAATTCGCTTGCTGAATATGTGTACTGTCTTTACCAATTTCACAAATATAATGATTGTATGCAATTTAGATTTGAGTGAAATTAAACCTAATGCCCGAACAGTGTTATTTTATCTCAAATAATTTATATCTTAGACTGTGCCTATCTTTGTTCAAATAAATAATTATTTTTTATTTATTAGAATACTGACACTTTTATTTTTGACTGCGAATTCTTGCCATTTATCAAAAGTATTGTCCGGAATTTTTAGTTCTAAATGTAACACAACACTTTTTTATAACTTACCAAAACGCACAGCACGAGGAAACGTTCTGACGGCATTATCGCCTTACACTGAATAAAGATAATAAACTACTTTCCTATTTGTAGCTAAACTAATCACCGAGATAATTAACCTCTGTTTACTTTCTCATTTACTAACTGATAAAATTTAAAGTCCGGTTTTTAGCAGTTCTTCTGGTATATTTTCCTTATGATATGAATGTAGAAGGAAAACATGAAACTAGGGTACAATAGGCTACGTTACTTTATTAAATTGTTTTGGAGTACATTGTTTTGCACAACGCAATTTTGTTTAACCTACTTAAGTTGCACAAGTTGGAAATGTAACAGTTTGTCCTCTGTTACACTCCGTTATCGTCTCTGTTTGCTAAAATGGAAAAAAAAAAAAAAAAAAAAAAAAAAAAAAAAAAAAAAAAAAAAAAAAAAAAAAAAAAAAAAAAAAAAAAAAAAAAAAAAAAAAAAAAAAAAAAAAAAAAAAAAAAAAAAAAAAAACCTGAAAGAACAAAATAAAACAAATTTTTGTAAGGTACGTTCCTAATACAAAACCATACAATAAACATAAATCACGCCTTTAAAATTTTTACGATGTTCTTGAGACATAAGTGGTTACAAATAGTGACTTTTTCTTACAAAAACAAGGCAAGATTAAGACTAAATCAAAATTAAATAAAACCAACAATAGTCAGTCATCATACACTGCATTAATGATTATTGAAAAAATATTTTATGTCACTACACTGCTAAGATTATTCTTATATCAAAGGCAAGCAATACAAATAATTTACTACTCCATGTACACAAAAAAAATTCTATTCTTGACCGTTCGTGTATGTTATACATTCTACTAGACCACGACGAGTCCTCCCGTGAGGGGAAGAAGCGTGGCGCTAGTTGTAGGTAGACGCGTCACAGGGAGGGGAAATGTACTGCTCCTGACATGAGTTCATGGCACACGGTCTGTGGAGAAGTACCGGCGAAAACAGAGCCGGCTGCCTGTGCCACAGTATTATGTCCAGTTCTGTGGTACTCCACGCCAGTTTCCAGCGATGGTCAAGGACAACACAGCGGTAATTCTCTTTTCCCCCGCGGGAATAGTTGACGAGGTCCAGTAGTACATAGACTCAGCTGAATTTTACTTTGGAATAAAAATACTAATAATGATGAAAAAGTTACAAGACCAAGTTAACTAGTGCCGTTTATGAATACTGTAAAATTCATTGAATGACTGAACACAGTGATTAGCCCTAGCCCTGTCCAGCAGAACACGGTTGTGAGAGAGCATAGGTTCTTATGTGCAATTTGCTTTTGGGCGGGCTTCTATCACACTCTACAATACACTTACTGTGTTGAGAAGGGAAGAACGATACTACTTGAATAAAAGTTGGGAAAAGTTGTTATGGGTCTAAGTGTGTAAATAAAAGTGATAAGTGCCATGTTGACACGTACATCCAGTTTACTCGCATGGCAGCCATTTTAAAAATATGAACAAGGCATGAGAAAAATACGGAAAAGTCAAGTCCGCTCTTAAGTACAGACTGTATACCAAGTTTTATGACATTCTGGTAGCGAGTTAAAAAGTTTTTAAAAGAGGCGGGGGTAAACACACAGCCAAACAAAGCCTCACACAGAGAAGCAGAAAGACATGTGAGTTCATAAACCTACTATACTTTCTTTCGGAAAGCTAGCTAAAAAGCAAAGTGTGGTGTCCGGGTAGAACGGGGGTGATAAACCAATCACGTGTAATGAAGAATTGTCCTTAAAAACAACGGCATTTTTTTTTAAATTCCTTTAATAATCCGCTTTCGTTTCACGAAGTATAATGTAGGGTCCAGCCTAAGTTTCATAAAAATAACAATACTCATTAAACGAGGAACTATTTTCTGAAAATCAGCAACAACGAAGAAGAGAAGGGTCTTAAAAAGAAAGAAATATTTGAAAGAAATAAGTTAGGAAAACAAAACGAAACCTGCACTCAGCAAAGGGAAAGAAGCTTGTTCGTTATGAGCGCGTCTTGGGTCTGGCACTTTTCTGCTCAAGTAAATGGCAGACGAAGGCAAACAAAACGAAACAATACAGATTATTTCCATTGTTTCAGGATTTCAAGCTCTGTCTCACAATGAGTATTGTCTCGCTTCCGAGGAAGAAATATTACATATCCTACGGGTGAGAATACGATTGCAAAAAGTTTGAAAACAGTATTACGTATAAGATCTAGAAATCCCGAACAATGTAAGTCTGCAAGTTATGTAAGCATTTCAAAGTTAGTTATTATAGTCACTGACTTACGTCCAAAGACCCAATAGAAGAAGATATTGAAAGTAAATGTGTCATACGTAACAATCAATAGAAGCTTAAAATATGGGAAACTTATTCTAAAAATTTAATCATATTGCCATAAAAGGATTGACTTCAGTTCGAATTATACGTTTACAAACATTCAGAACGATATATGATCTGAACGTATTTGTATATAACTAGTGTGTCGACATATTTATTAAACTGTTGCTTTTAACGAATTATTAGGGAGACAAAAGAAAGTTTCGCGAATCCAATGACCCGAATGTTAGCATCCACTTTCCTATGTCTACTTACGCGCCGTCTATTCGTGCATTGTCTGTTGTAACAGTGAGTAGCAACTGATGGACACATAGTTAGAGCTTGAATATACACACGACAGTGGATTCAAGCATGCAGATCATGGAACTTAAGAAAATCCGTGGAGTGGTTAGGCTGCCATACTGACCGGTGTTTGTAATGCATTGTCGCCTGTCCACACAAACCAAGCAGCTGGCATGCAGTGCTTTACTAAAGGCGGTTCGGGATAAAGTGAGCTCTCAAAAAAGCCATGCTAAATTTCTATTTTCAACAAATTTGTATCTTTCCGCGCGTAACAGCTAACGACTGGAAATGTCAAACCTCTCTGGATACGTCATTTAATGTTTGCGCGTGTAAGATAAATTGTGTTATCAGTGGAAATATGTACAGTTTTACTTAAAAAGGTTATTAACTACATAAAATACACCTATAAAGATTTCGGTTGATTTTGTTTCAGTATTGCTGTATTTAATTAGGAAAATACATGGAACTATATTGCGTAATTTCGCTGCCAACCATACAAGCATTAAGACAACTATAGTTATTGTTAATTTATATGTAGTAACGGCTAGTAATATTTATCAAAGGATAAATTTTATGTCCCCACTCTATCACGAACTACCTATATTATCCTTTATCCCATTGGACTTTAAGCGAAGACCAAATTATTTCATTTGTGGACAGCATAATTCAAAGTTTTACGCTTGTTTCTATTGCTGTTTTTTTTTTTATCTGGTGGTTATTTTTCTAGATACAGCAGTCTGAAAAATCCGTTTTGTGCCTTTCTAAGGAGCCCGGAAATTATGTTTCTAATAAACGAGTGGAATTTCTTAACTATGTTGACATGGTATGTGTTATTTTCGTAGATAAATACAATACGTAGTTTCCTAAAAAAAATAGCCGTAACTTGCTGCAACATATTTCATATTTGAAGCGCAGGTAGAGAGACCCTTTAAGACACCACGCCCATTGGCAGCGTTATTTTAGAGCCCGCAAACTTAGCTAAATTCGTTTTTTTTAGACGCTTGTTTTTCAAGATACAAGTAGGCCTACTGGATTCGTTCGGAATGCAGGTCTACACACATTGGACTTTGCTACAGTGACGAGTTCTATAAGATGATCGGGTCACCACTTAAAGTTGAATTTTTTTATATGTATTTATTTTGTAACTTAACATGCCCTCGAAAAATGCAAGGGCTTGGAAAAATTATAAAAAAAGGGGGGGGCTAGGAGTAAGTTAGGGCCTGTTTAAGGGGAGTCTCAAGGAAGATTTTTTTTCTGTAATATCAATGTTTGCGGGTAAGTGCGAATGTCCGTAAATGATTCAAGGAACATAGTTTCTTTCCAGAAAAGTTTAATAACTATTATCTGTAAATTCCACTTTTTATTTGAGTCCTCCTATCTTATGCCATTACAGGGAAACAAATATTAGTGAAAATGGCTTTAAAAATGTAATTTGCAGGACATTGGTGCTCAGTATTCTCAAGGCAAAAGAGAAAAATACATCCTGGTGTCTGTAGTTAAATCCTTTGGCTTTTAATATATACAATAATGCTATAGTGTTACAGATATAATTATCGTGCTATTGGACTACAAAGATCGCGATCGGCCGCGGGCTGTAGGGGCGATTATTACTCGCTTACCACTTGCCACATCGACTCTATGTGCAAGGTGCTCTACTAGCCTCTGTCTCTGTCTTCCCTCTGAGAATTTCTCTAAAGTAACCATCCCAGCATTCACCTGATCAAAGTGGTTTCAGAAAACCCTGTAAAACCGAAACCAGGATGGCTGGAGCCAGGTATTGAACCTATTAGTCTTTCCTAAGGCGAGACGTGTATTACACGACTGCTCCACCACGCTCGGTTCGACATTTCCCGGGAAATATTTGGGGCTGGGATCCATAGTGGTGAAAATTACAAATATTTTGTAGTGTCGTTTTTAGTAGTAATTCACACGTTTTTCAAATGAATATTCTATAAAATATATTTCTCAGTTACCTGTGCTTCTGAATTCCATTTGAGTGTACTGAATGAATGTACTGCATTTTGCACGTGATTACAATATATTGTTTACGTGAACACTATTTTAACTGACTTACCACTCAAAATATAAGTCCCTCATATATTTGCTTACCTTTTCTTAATACTACAGAATAGAAAACCAGCACTGACGTTACTGATAAGTAAGAAAGTTAACAATTATTTCGACAGATGGCAGTGCACATACAACCGTTGTAACATGAGCAAAAAACGTTAAAATGCAACGTAAAATTTTCGAGTGTTTATTTGCAGCTTCTAAAGTCAGTGTTAATGAAATGTTATCGTGCCATTCCCAAAAGAGAGTGCTTGTAACATAAATCAATACTAAATGCACTGACTGAAAATTACAGGAAACTTACATGTGAAAAATAAAAACTGGACAGTCTTAACCAATTGCTTTTGCCAAAGATTTTGATCAAAAAAATGATCTGTGTTACGTAATCCTGAAATACAGTTTCTGATGCCAAATTTTCGTGCGTCTGATTACAGCACAAAAGATTGAGCTACGCTATATCAATTCATCCCAGTTTTAAGATTTTTGCTAATAAAGTTGGTAAATACTATGATCTTGTAATTTTATACTGCATTAACGTCTATCAATCTGGTTATTTCAGTTGACATTTCTAACGTTAATTTATGTACAAAGCACGCTTACATTGGAATACCACAATTTTTATTTATTGTATTACTGCCGTAATTTTTGTTTCGAACTCAGTTTTGTACACTGAGCTGCGATAGGGTGAAGATCTTGGTTTATAGTTAAAATAAACATTAGTAAAATCCTTTCACTAAGATGTCTTGTGAGATTACCAAAGTACATTCATTAATAGTCACTTTCGGCTGCCTCACAAGGTATATTGACGAAAGGATTTCAATTCTGTTAAAAATATATATTTATCTATTAACCAAATTATTTTCTGCGCAGTATCATTTCCTAATGTACAAGAATTATACTTCCTGAAATAATATTTATAGCAAAAATTAATTTGTCCAAGATGCAAGGTGGTTATTCCTTTTCCAACGTAAGGCTATCATCTAACTGGAGAATTCATGAACGTCTGAGGGCCAGTAGAAAGAGGAATGATAAGGGCGACACTGGTACATGTACTAAGTTACACATGACCACTGTGCGCTAGCGGCGAGCGGGTTTCCTCTCGGTGACTTCTTGAACGAGAGTTTAAGGGGAATGATGCATCTTTCATTTACAGTATTTTTCCCGCTACAAGCATTCCTGAAAGCGCATCAAAACGTTTATTGACATTTCATGTTCTAAATGATAGTCTTCTAAACATTTTAACAATGTTAGATAGTAAACTACTTCCATATTCTCTGGCATTTTTTTTTGAAGATAAGAAATAACACTATCTTTCTTACCTTCCAACAAATGGCAAATCTTGTAGCGGAAAAATATATTGATAGTCACAGAGGACACAGCTTAAGGGCGTTCACGTGGCAAAATTACATAATTTTATATTTACACTACGTAGTGTTCGTTTTATAGACGTTACTTGTGACTACAATTTCCGCTTGTAAACATTTTTTTAGCGCTCACAGTTTTTCCGCAGCAGCATGCCAAAGTCAGAATACGCAAGTTACATGAACATAGTAACAAAAGTTAAGTGTAAGAGAAGCCATAACTTCGCCACAAACAAAGCCATGAAATAAATAAATGTTTTACTCGAATGAAATTATTTACACTGAATTGAGATATTATGAGCAATATTTTAAATTATTTAAAACACACAACAGTTATTTTGTATTTTTAATTGCCGTAAATGAAGTAAGTTGTCATCATTTTCTGATTTTTTAAGGTACAAAGGAATCTCATTTTGTGATATAAATATTTTTAGCATATTGCCCATAATATCACATTTCAGTGTAAATTGTTTCATTCGAGTAAGACTCTTGAGTTTTGTGATTACCATGTTCCCGCGTAACTTGCAAATTATGACTTTGTCACGTCGCTATGGGAAAACTATGAGAGTTAAAAAAATTTTACAAGTGTAAAATGTAGTCACAAATAACATTTTTAAAACGATCACTATGTCGTGCAAACATAAAATTATGAATTTTTGCAACGTGAACGCCGTTAAGCTGTGTCCTTATAATTTCATTGAACCCGACTACACCGCGTACTCCAGTGCATGCTTTTATTATATTGAAGTTTTGTCTGAATCCCGCTATTACAGTTAAAGACACTGCATTCTGAAAAGGCAGTTTCCAACGAGTATGTAGGACTTCGAAACAGTACATATTTATGGCACGCGTCCTGTTTGTGGAAGTACAATTCCATCATCATCTGGTATGTGTTTTGTTTTCGTATGTACAGTAAACATATTTGGGACAAGTTTATTAGTTTCTAAAAAAAAAATATTTGTTAAAGCACGCTGTAATGCAATTCAAGAGTAAGATAGGCGACTTCCTTAAGGACGTTTACCTTCGTAATATTTCAATAGGCTACACATCGTACTTACCAAGATGGGAATATTATTCTACTACATATTTAAGGCATTTCAGTAACACCGAATGATTGAGAATCGTGTCATAATGATGTTGACTTGTAAGCTTACTTCGATTAACCTTGCGGAAAGTGCGACTTATATAAAGGGGGAAAATGCATGCCATCTTTCCTTGCAGCAAGAGCAATGAAATGCAGACATTTTTAACTACAGGATTAGAGTCGATGAAGACGGACGTTATCGTGAAAATATCTTGACACTAACGCCGCGATCACATTGGATACAGAACTACTTCAATTAGGGCCTAAACAAGTTCGGTTTTATGGAGAGGTTACACGAGATACGAACGAGTTCAGATCGCAATCTCTTCTCGTTAAAAGTAAACTTGTTTCATACGTAGTTTTGAACGACATATCTTCTATGCTTCTCTCATATTGGCTGCTTGGAGTCTGTGTAACAAATATGACTGATTTTTCGTCCGAAATTTTGCACTCGTTAAATTAACTTCCAGGCATAAAATAATTATATTTACTTTATACACACAGCAGGATTCCAGTTAGATGCAATATGATAGTTAAAGAGTCACTAATGCTGCATATAAATGTGTTAATAGTTAAATATGGTACATTTCAGGTTACAAGTTTGTTGAGGTTAGAAAGGCCATTAATTTAATTCAGTCGTGTAACCTCGCAAACATGTTTAATCTTTAAACACGATCAAACATGGCTGCCGGATATATTTAACTGAACGGGTTTGACCTCTAGAGAGACAGTGGCCTAAGGTGGAAAAGTAGTTCAAAAGTTCTTACCAGCAGAACGCGATGCAAACGTACAGGCTGACACTCAAGAGTATATATGTATGTATATAACACCTTTGCACGATTTCTACCCTCCGAACTTCATAATAGCTTTCCAAATGTTAAAATTAATAACTAGCGTGTAGGTAACGTAAAACCCGAGGTCAAGGTATCGCAACCCGAGAGCAGGCTTCCAGCACGTTACCCGTAGGGATCTTCCGAAACCTGGAGTATATCATAAAATGATGAAGTCCTACGTTGGGGAAGCGACGGATAGCGAAAGGAGGAGGAAGCAAGAGTGTCCCGAGAAAATCCGCCTGCTAATGGCAACACCCGCCACATTCCCCACAAGAGAAAAATCCTGAACCTAATCTTCCGGAATTCATACCTAAGACTGTTATCTAAGAAAATTGTTAAAGTATCCAAACATGTAGGTGCTGTATGTGCCTCGCGTGACGTCATACCTTTAAAAATTCTGGTGAAAGTATTCAGTATATAGAGAATGTTACAGAGTTTCGTGTCACTATTTTGTGGAAACAGTCCTCACGCCTATAGGGACAAAAAATGTTCCACGAACATTGGCCCAAAAACGTACCGTTTCTGTATTACAAGATCAATGACTGCGAATGCCACATGGGTTGGATCATGTAACTTTAGAATTCTGCATATGATAGTACCTACAGACCAATTAAATACGAATCTTCTAGTGTGTAATTGCCAAAAATAGCTGCAGTTGTATTTCACTGCAACACGATCCAGCCCACACTCAACTTATTATAATATCATGTACTGTGGAATGCATCATATGATAACGCGTACCATCTAATAAAATACGAATCTTGTAGTATCTAATTGCCAATAATAGCTGCAGTTGTATTTCATAGTAACACGATCCAGCCTGCACTCAACTTATTACGTCATGTACTGTGGAAAGCTGCATATGATAATACCTACCATCTAGTTAAATACGAATCTTCTAGTATGTAATTGTCAATAATATCTGCATTGTATTTCACAGTAACACGATCCATCCCGCACTCAACTTAATATATTACTATGTACTGTGGAATGCTACATATGATAATACCTACCATTCAGTTAAATACGAATCTTTTAGTATGTAATTGTCAATAACAGCTGCAGTTGTATTTCACAGTAACACGATCCAACCCGCACTCGACATATTATAATATCTTGAACTGTGAAATGCTGCATATGATAATGCCTACCGTCTAATTAAATTTGAATCGTCCAGTGTGTAATTGTCAATAATAGCTGCAGTTGTATTTCACAGTAACACTATACAACCCGCTCTCAACTTATTATAATACCATGTACTGTGGAATACTGAATATGATAATACCTACCATCCAATTAAATACGAATCTTCTAGTATGTAATTGTCAATAATATCTGCATTGTATTTCACAGTAACACGATCCATCCCGCACTCAACTTAATATATTACTATGTACTGTGGAATGCTACATATGATAATACCTACCATCCAGATAAATACGAATCTTTTAGTACGTAATTGTCAATAACAGCTGCAGTTGAATTTCACAGTAACACGATCCTCCAGCCCGCACTCAACATATTATAATATTATGTACTGTGGAATGCTGCATATGATAATACCTACCGTCCACTTAAATACGAATCGTCCACTATGTAATTGTCAATAATAGCTGCAGTTGTATTCCACAGTAACACGATCCTCCAGCCCGCACTCAACATATTATAATATTATGTACTGTGGAATGCTACATATGATAATACCTACCGTCCACTTAAATACGAATCGTCCACTATGTAATTGTCAATAACAGCTGCAGTTTTATTCCACAGTAACACGATCCTCCAGCCCGCACTCAACATATTATAATATTACGTACTGTTGAATGCTGCATATGATAATACCTACCGTCCACTTAAATACGAATCGTCCACTATGTAATTGTCAATAATAGCTGCAGTTGTATTCCACAGTAACACGATCATCCAGCCCGCACTCTACTTATTGAAATAGCACGTACTCTGGAATGCTGTGCGGGAATTGTGTACTTTATAACCTATGTACATAAATTACAGTTAGTTGCTCTAGAAGTAAGGATTGTTTCTCCCATTATATTGGCAAGCAGTATTGCAACATTCTGTGACGGTTACCTATGTTTGATGAGAGGCAAGCGCTCTGACCACTACGCCAACCGTATGCCCGTCCTGATATTTTCGAGCGATAGACGTACCTCAGAATTTTCCCAGCAATGCGAAAACGGACGCCATTGTGGATTCTGACTCTCACTTCTGTCAGCAATCGCCGTTAGTTCCTTTCAATTACGACGCCAATCACTGAGCAGTGTCCGACAAATTGACGACGCATTCTGTTCCGGAGATATCGCGTGGGCGGAACGTCCTCGACCAACGTGCCCTGAATCGTGATGTCTGTCACTCGCTACCTAGGATCACGTGGTCACCGTCAAGAAGCAAGTACTACACATAAACAATATGGTTGGATTTCCATCCGTACACGGTTAGAAACATTTATCACAATTATGGCTCAGCAACAGTCGCTATTATGAATTATTTTATTTTTTGCTTTCAGGAAATTCTGAAAATAAATACGAGAGATTTTCTATAAAGCGTGAATGCTACTTAACTTTTGCTGCAGTACAAGCATTCCAGTTTAACTTTAACGTATATTTATATGCCGCAGTCACTCCAGCAAGGTAAGAATAAATAATATTGTACCGGTACTGATTGCGGCCTAGATATTGGTTAAAAGTTCAACTTTGGTGCTTGCATTGAAGCGCAAGGTAAATAGAATAAACGCCATAATAGCAAATTTCAAATTTTTCTTCTCAGAATTTCAAAACGGTAAAAATAAGATAATCCGATATGGCAACTAATTCGAAGACTTTAAGTGTAAATTGAACAATTGATGAGCACTGGTACTATATGTGTTTGGTAACATCAGTATACATGTTGCTTGCTTCATAAAAATGTACCAAAATCTAAACATTCTACATCGATGTTGTAAATTTACAAATAAGTATCTACAGTATAGAACATAGTCGGTGCCGTCATACAATTATACAATACACAATCATTCCTATTTTCAGTCCAGGCCTGTAGTTCTAACGATAGTTTCTTACAAACCCCGCTGCGAAAAAAAGTCTATCAATTTTAATGTATAACTAAATAACTGACTACTATTAATAAAGTAAGCGATCGAATCAAATATTCTACTCCTTTTACTGCGTGATCAAAAGAATACCCCAACTCTGAATGACTGTATTACCGAAACCAAACAACCCACAAAATTCACTGATCAGTACAATGAACTGTGGAACAATGGAGTTCTTAACTACATATTCACGAGTGTTCAATGTGACCACCACAAGCAGCTCGAATCATATCTACGCGATACGCGAACTCGCTCCACACTTTAGCCAGTAGGTCCAGTGTTACTGTTTGGATGGCGTCCGTTTTCTCGTTTTGAGGTCAGCAATGGTAGTCGGCTGGTGAACGAAATGATCTTTTATGTACTCCCACAGAAAAATAAATCGCACGGGATAATGTTTTCTGGGCTTCTGGGGGGGGGGGGGCATTGATGAAGAGGCCAGTCACCAGATGCACCGCGACCGATCTAATTGCGGAAAGGTCTCGTTCAGATATACACGAACTGCAAGGTGCCACTGGGTGGCGCACAATCCTGCTGGGAAATGAAGTCCCCTCCATACCGCTTCTTTTAACTGAGGAAACAACAACTGTGTTAACATGTCCAAATAAACAACGTTAAGATTCCAAGGTTCATTTGACCGGTCAACCAAGGTTGTAGGCTAATTGGTTTTGGTATTATAGACATTCAAACTTGGGATAGTATTTTCTGATTACTCTGTATGCGTATTAATATCTCAAGGTATCATATTGCCTGTTTTTTATATTCCTACAATTTGAAAAATGATCGTGTTCGGGTGGACCGGGGCTCGATTCCCGGCTCTGGACCATCGTGATTTTGGTTTTCCATTGTTTCCCGAAATCGCCTATGGCCGAATCCTCCCTTAGTTCCTATCATTGTGTCAAGTTGTGTGTAGCTGTCGACGAGTAGTAAGGCCCACGCTGTCTTATATTACCTGGTTTGCATGAAATTCCCGTCATTATTAAGCGGTGATTAGCAGTGACTGTATATAGAACTGTCAATTGCCTGTGTAACCATTTCACTGGTAGGAGCAAGTACATTCCTCAGCCAGTAGTATGTAAGGCGAGGAACTAGTTCTCAGTAATACGCCTAGGTCTCAGCAACACAACTGCCACCTGCTCAGAGTGTATAGTCGGATCTCATACTGCTTGCCTTGGAACATTCCATTCGCTTCGCCGCTGTTGACAAATCGTTTACAGCATCTGCGACTCCATAAACACAAACTAATATACTTATTACGTCAGGTATTGAGTTTTAGCAGGCAGGTGTGTGTTTACCTTGCTGTGGTTGAGGTAGGGACAATCTGCAACTTCTGACCGAGTGGTCGCTGGTCCGTCGTCTCAGATCTCGCTTCGATTTGTCCACTTTCCCGCTGTTGTCAACGGAGGTCTTCGAGGCGTCCCTGCTGAGCAGACACTGTTTTTTTTTTTATTCCCGTCACGTACGTCTTGGTCAGCGTTTCCGTGCCCACGTCTGGCTGACTGACATGAATCAGATCTGCACCATACCTGAGCTTCCTGTACCTCTTACGTGAGGTTCACTGAAGTCTCCCAGGAAAGTTGAAAGGATTGGTCGATTCTCTAGCTGTGGACATGTATCCAGGCTTTACTGGCTTTTCCAGGCGCGATTTTCGCACAGTTTCACGTAAAGTTATCGTTTGCGTGTCCTTTCTTAATCAGACCTATTTTCCTACACCCTAAGGGCTCATACCATACGAAGTGTCAAACATCGTGTATCCCATCGTCCGCGATCACTCATCATAGGCGCATTTTTTAGGAATGTAATTACAAATAAATTAGTTCACCGCCACCATTTATTTTAGGCCCGTTGAAAATATTAGGTATTTTTATTTAAAAATTGTAATTCTAAAATAGTTACTTTATTCTATCTGAAAGCTGACTAGAAAATCATCAGATCGTCAATTCCGCGTAAGAACATAGTATCTGCGTTAGCTACATTGTTGATAAGTTATAACTAGGGACACTTGTTTTTTACGAAAAGAATTTTGCCTCACTTTGTTTCCGTGCCTTATGTGCACAACTGCAGTTCAGCTTCGTGGTCAGCTTTTGGATATTTTAACCGTCATGAGCCTTGAGATTCTACCGGCAAATCACAGATGTGTGGAGTTGCAGGAAAGATTTAGTAATTGGCTCAATCAAATAGTCAAATGAAATACGGCTCTTCACACAGACACGCTGCCAATAACCATGAAGCATAATTGCAGATGTGCATGTAAGGCACTGAAACAAACTGGGGCAAAATTATTTTCGTGAAAAAAAAAACAGGGTCCCTTGTTAAAAGCTGTGTATTGCGTATTACTAATACAATAACTAGCTAACTATTAGTGTAATGATGATAGTTGTACAAAGCATTAAGAAGTGAAGCGAAGAGATTTTGGTCAGCGTTTAATAACTAGGTCCATAGGTAGATAAATAAGCACTAAATTCTTCAATTGGGATATACACTTACTCTTTGACAGTCAATATAGAAGAACTACAAAACAACAATCCTTGATAATTATATTTACCAACATTATGCGCAAACATTTTGATCCAGAATGATGCATTTGTTAAAGGTGATCTCTTGCATCGCAATTCAATGTACGAGATTTTGGCGTCAGAGATTGTTATTCAGGTAATATTAATCGAGAAAAATTTTTGCTCAGAATGTTGGCAAAAACTATTGTCTAGGATTGCTGTTTCTGATTTTTACAAATTGGCTTCGAGAAACATAAAATTCTGAACTGATGCTTTTAGTGCTGAATTATATACCATGCGCTCTTAAGATGGAGTGTTACATAATTCAACGCTAAAATCATTAATCTATAACTATTGGTTTCTTGAAGCCAATCTCCGAAAATTAAACAATAGCAATCCTAGACAATAGTTTAAGCCAACGTTTTATACAAAATTGTTACCAGTGTTACGAACTTCTGAGGCACAATATCTGACGCCGAAACCTCGTGCATTTAACTGCGGCGCATGAGATCACGCGTATAGGATTATTAATTCATAAAATTGGCAAATACCATTATCAAGGATTGTCATTGAGCATTTTATTTATACGGGCTTCAAAAAAAGTGTAGAAATCAATTGATGTTTTCAACGTTTATTTATCTGCAACGTACTCTCAAGCGCTGGTGAGGGGTGACATGATGTGAGTATGGATCGGCGCCGGAATGAGGGGGCGGGGGAAACAGGAGAATCGAGCCCGAATCGACTTGCTGGAAGGCGAGTGCTCTAGCCACTGCGCGAACCACGCGTACAAAAAGAATAATCCGAAAATTAGAATACATTTCAGTTGCGACATTCCTGATTGGAGGAATCACGCTATTAATAGGCATTTTTCTCTATTACTCCTCGAGTCACGCGTCCACATACATAGATGTTAAACTTCAGCTGCTTAGTTTCACTCGCACCGCATAACTGCTGCAATTCAAGCCTCTCCTCCTCCTCCGATAAAACAAGCATCGTTTTAAAGTCCTCAAGTAGCCAAAACAAAACATTCCTCAATATTTGACGGTTTCATATACTGATGTTTTCCCTTGGTATAGGGGCCGCGGGGGCCGAATGGTACCCAACCCCGCCTAGCTCAGTTGGTTGAGCAACCGACTTTGGTGCGAGGGGTTCTGTGTTCGATTCCCAGGTCTGGCTGGGTTTAAAATTTATGTTCGCCCGTTCAAGTCATTTCAACTCTCAAAGGTAACAAATCTGTGATAACTGAGAATTGTCTAATAATAAAGTTGTAAAAATGGGGGCGGGGATGTTTGGCTCGTTGGCGATGTTGAGACCACGCCAAGGAGCTAAACATTTTCATTTTAAAAATGCTCAGACCATTCGCCTCTCACCAAGGTGATCCGTGTTCGATTACAGGCGGGGTTGCTCTCCGGAATTTCGCACGTGGGAATCGTGCCACACGATACCGTTGGTCGGTGAGTTTTCACGATTATCTCCCATTTCCTCCGCCCCTTCATTCTGGCACTGATTCATACTCACATCATGTCACCCTCACCAGCGCTAGAGACCTCGATGTTAAGTTCTGACCATAATATCTTCACTAGACCATGGCTGCGGCCCACCACGACTATTTCAGTCAGCCTGCGTCGTCCGCCACTGTACTGTATAGCAAACTACTACTGCAACTAGTAAACAAAACATAATGACTATCTTCCACTCACAAAGCCGTGCCACCCTAACAACTAGTCTAGTAAACAATCAGTTCAATGGCGGTTTGGTGATTTACAGCGAGTCATCTTATGCATCTCCTGTTCTTTTAGTAAATACATGTTTTGTTTACTGCATTATACAATATTTGTAATAGCTAACTGGCAACAAACCCTCTACTGTATTAATTTCATTATATTTAATATGTGCCAGTTTGCGTTAATGTTTATTACAACATATTGTTGCGTGCCATGAACCTGGAGGTCGGTCGTCGGCGGTTGTTTCGTAACTCTTTGTGGACTGACCCCTGACTCAGGCTGGGCTGCTACGTGATGGAAGTCACGCCGAAGCTACGTCATGTATACCTGTCCCCGAAGCTACGTCATGTATACCTGTCCCAACTGCGCTTTAACCCTACGAGGGCGGCCTGTGTGACTTCTGACATGTCCGAAACATGTTGTAATATCTATTTTTAGACCCCTGAAATGCGGGGAACACCCGACTGTCTTGCCGAGTATAAAAGCTCCGAATCGACAAATTCGTGGAGAGTTCGCTATTGGTAGTGCTAGAAGAAGGTGCTATACTTGTGGAGAGAGACTGGTGAAGACATCTTGGTGAAGTCAGAGTCTACTGTGAGGCGGCAGGCGGCTTCCTAACGGAGCAGTGTTGGGCGAAACAAGAGGCTGCTGTGGCGGGCTGACGAGTGAAGAGGAGGTGCGCGACGGGAGTCGAACCACAGACCTCAAGAGTGAAGACAGAGGTGCACTCGGGGTGCTGCGCAGCACTTGGCGATTCATCACCACTGCCGACTATTAAGGTTGTACGGTGTCACTATTTGAGAGACTGTTGATTGGATATATGACTGAATTTTATTGTGATTTGTGGTGTTTAATTAATTGATGGTAGACATTTTTTGTGTTTTAATTGTTAAAGTTAATTAACGTGTCTGTGACACAGGAGTAATTGTGTGCATACCAAATTGTGTTGTAAAAGTTATAGGTGATTGCTGTTTTTGTGCTTTTGTAAGCTTTGTGAGCTAGTAAATCAGTAACTTAATTCAACACTTTAATTTCTAATTAAAAGACCTCTATCCCAAAAGAACCCATGGGAATTGCCAACATATAAAGTTTTTGCTAAAACTTGTGACAATATTTATTGAGGTAGAACGGTAACACTGAAGGCCTTGAATGTTACCAGATGGGCTTGCAGTGTAGTAGCTGAGTATTCTTTGCTAGATACGTGTGTGAGGAGGGGGCAGCGTGTCGGGAAACCCAATACTGGTATATTTCCTGGCATGTGGTTGTTCGTGACTGGATTTTTGTGTGTGTTCCAAGGGTGTGCAGTGTTGTGTACGCCATGGGAATACGGCACTGTGGCATGCTGAGAGTTGTTCATCGAGGCGCTGCAGGTGACTGGCTGGTTAGCATCATCGAATTTGTTGTGGTGGTTGCCGGTATTGCTGGCGTCGCAGGTGACTGGCTGGTTAGCAGCGTAGGTTTTTTTGTGGTGGTAGGTGGCAATTGCGGCACTGCAGGTGACTGGCTGGTTAGCAGCATCGGGTTGGTCGGAGTTAGGGGTGTGCTTGAGATGTCTGCTGTTGTTGGTGTTTTGGTGTTCCTGTGTTTCCTGTATCCTCTCAGGTCTCTTAGCCCCTGGGTCTTCCTTGTCCCAGACCCTGCGGACTTCGTGGTCACCGGGTCGTGGCAGGTTGCAGCAGTGGAGGAGCTTGGCTGGTGAGCATCCCATGGCATCGTTGACGTGGTTGCGTAGGCAGAAGGTGGCGTCCAGGATGTGTCGCGCTAGCCCGTGTGATCGTCACCAACCCGCAGTCATAGTTGTGCCTTCAGTTCTTGATTGTGATGTTCTGTCGGGTTGGCTCTGGGGTGATACTGATCCATGGTGTGGTTTTGTAACCTCCAAACTCTGCAACACTCTTTCCACTTCCTCCTGGTGAACTGTACGCCGTTTTTTATCAGTATGGTCTTGGGAATTCCCCAGCAAAGAAAGAATTCTGTGATGAGGGCTGTTGCGATGTTGTTGGTGTGTGCGGACACAAGAGGGTATGCCTCCACCCAATGACAGAATAGATCTGTCACAACCAACAGAAAAGATTTTTTCTCCAGCCGCTCGCAGGTATGGGCCCTTCAGGTTGAGTGCGATGGCGTCAAAGGATTCGGTCGGCAAGCAGGGCCGTTGCTGCACCGTACCGTCCGAGCACCGGTTCTTGTAATTGTTGCACTTGGTGCAGGACCTGACATACACCATACTTGCCATGTAAGGCCTTCCAGTGTACGTGTCCTTGATGCTACAGCTGGTCTGCTTGGCCTCGGGGTGCCCAGCCAAGTGGTGGTCATGGTGGTACTGTAACACCTGTTGAACTGCCATTGGGGGCACATAGATGCACCAGGGGTCTTCACCATCTGCTACCTGTTGTTCTATGTGCCAGTCTACCCTGTGCCAGTTAGGGGTAAACTGGTTCTGACATAGGCATCGCACCTCCGCCACTTCTTGGCACTGCTCCTGTGTGTCTCACACTGCCCGGTATACTTGATCGGTTGTTTGGCTTGATTCTTGAGGTGATTGTCAGTTGGCTGTAATTTGTTGGAGCATCGTGCTCGATTGGGGTGGCTTTATCGCTCCACCTCGTCGAGGGCGATTGTGTCACCTGGTGCATGGGCGAGTGCATCGGCTAGCTGGTTCTCAGCACAGGGAACGTATTCCACAGTGAATTCGTATGCTTGTAGGAGCATAGACCAGTGGGTCAACTTGCTGCACACCTCCTTCATTTTATGGAGCCGCACTAGGCACCGATTGTCGGTCTGGAGTGTAAACGGCTGATATTCCATGTGGTACTGTTAGTACTTGGTTGCCCATATGATCACCAGGCATTCGCGCTCGTTCACACCATATTTGTAATCCCACAGGCCGAACTTGGCGCTTGCGTAGTCGATGACACTTTTGTTGCCATGTTCATCTTACTGGAAAAGGATGGCGCCGCGTCCGTCCAAGTAGGCATCACTTTGTAGGTAGAGGTGTTTGGATGGATCTACTCAGGCGAGCGCTCGGCCCTGCCCGAAGCTGTGCTTGATCTCCTCGAATGCCTGTTGAATCGTTGTCGTTGAGTGGGTTGGTGATAATCGCGAAGTCTTGGATGTACTAACACAGCCAGTTGATAAGCCCAAAAACCTTACCAAGCTGTTTCTGCGTGCACGGGGGCGTATAGTCCCGGATGAGGCGAAGGTGCTCCTCGCATGGCTGACTTCCGGCCTTGTTGACTATGTCGCCTAGATACTTGACGTTGGCGTTCTCTATGCTGCATTTGTTGTTGGCGCAGGTGAGACCATTGGTTTCGAGTCTCTCCGTAACCACTGCTAGGTGGTAGATTTGATCTTCCCAGTTTTGGGACCAATTGACAATGTCGTCAAGATAAGCCATTGTGAAGTCTCCTATAAGACCTTGTCTTGGAAGGTCGCCGGCGCACACTTGAGCCCGAACAGCATAGCACAGAACTAAAAGTGCCACTCATCTGGAGCGATAAAAGTGGTTTTGTGTCTGTCTCATTGCTCTACGAGGTCCTGCCAGTGACCTCTTCGGAAATATAATGTGATGAGATCCTTTGCAACCCCAAGTAGGCTGAGGGCCGATTGGATGTTCAGAGCTGTTGGTGGTTTGCTTTGCATAAGGAGGTTGAGTGGGCGGAAGTCGATGCAGAAGTGCCAACTGCCATCTTTCTTCGGTGCTAAAGTGATTAATAAGTTGTAGCGACTTTCTATTGGTTCAATTATGCCATCGGTCATCATTTCGGCTATCTGGGTGTTAATGGTACACAGTTGGTGGGGTCCATATTCGTGGGGTGGTATGAATGCTGGTTCGTCGTGATTGAGCACAATCTCGTACTTCATTACCATTGTGCGCCTGAGCGGTTCTGCATCACCAAACAAATCCTTGCACTCGTCTAAGGCTTATTGTATCGCATCATGATACCTGGCACTGTGTAGTCAAAGCTATCTAGGTTGACAGGTGTCATGGTTGAGTTTGGCATGCGCTTTGTTGGTATGCGGTGCTGCGCTTACATGCGTAAATGTTTATGTGGTTGTCTGTGATTTCTATTACTACCCTTTGCTCGACAAGCCACAGTACTCCTAAGATAATATCCTTGTGGATGTTGTCTGCTACTAGTGCAGTTACCGCCGTATCTGTGTCGCATATTCTAATTGTCACTTCCACTATGCCTAAAACTTTGCATGTCCCATGTAAGGTGGCTAATTTTGCTGTGTTTTTAGCTGACTTGGAGAGCAGTTTGGTACACCAAGGGAGTCCAGATGAAATTTTGGGAGTTAGCTGTGTCGAGGAGTGCTACGATCGCCTGCTTGTCTGCTGTCACTGGTATGCGTAATAATTGATCAGTGGAAGGTATACTTACTTGCCCCAGGATGCTGACTGGTGCTGCTGACAGGTCGCTAGAACGTGGTTAAGTCGCAGCAGCTGGTCTTACCCAACTGTCCTGTTCCCCAGAAGCTGCCCTGGCCGGAATGGGCAGGCGCTGTGACAGTTGTTCTGCTCCTCGGCACAGAAGCGGCAGCGGGGCACCATGTGTGCCATAATATCAGGGCATTGTTGACTTGCTTCACCTATGCTGTCCTGGCACAGGCTCATAGGAGGCCTGATTTTTTATTCGTCAAGTGATTGGCAGGGCAAGCCTCGAAGTGGTACTGCGGCGCCGCTCGGCACACTCTTGTTGGTGGTTGTTGCGTGGCTCGTGGGTGGGTTTCCGTGTGCGGCATTGGCTCCGCATTTGTTCGTCGCGGTTGACGCAGATGACTGTTCGCAAAAATGGGTCGTATCCCTCGAAGATCATACGGAGCAGCGCGGCCCTGAACTTGGGGTGTGCGTTGTCCACAATGCACTCAAGTATGTCCTCCTGTGCTAGGTTGGGGTGATTGGGACTCGCAAGACTGGCCTTTATGCCTACATATGCCTCCAGGTGTTCTTCCTCGCCTTGGCCTTCGATGAACACTACCAGTTGTTGACGTAATGTAAAGTAGGAACTTGTGTAGCACACTGTGAACTTTTGAATGACTAGCGCCCAGCTCATGTTGTACTCTTGCGTTGCACTCCACTAGTCTTGCGAATCAACTCGCAACTGTTTCCCAACAGTGCCGGCCAGTCGATATGAGTCATCCCGTATCTCTGGAGCTGTGATGTACAGACCACTAGGAATACCTTGGGGTCCTCCCCACTGCGCCCCGGAAACATCGGTAGGTTCTGGAACTGACTGTGAATTTTAGGGGGATGTTGGAACACGACATCGGTCCGAACAGTGTGCTATTCGCTAGTGACATTGTGATTGTGAACTGGGGCCCCGCTCCCATGGCTTGGTTGCACGTGCCCGAAGGTTGTGGCACTGGCGTGTGCCACCCGGAAGGTCGTGTGTAAGATTTGTTTGCCTGTGGTCCGGAGTTGGTGAAATGTTTACAATTGCATCACGTGAACTGTACTGTGCCCCACTCCGGGGCAGTAACACACACGGGGTGGAACTTCTGGTGACACATGTTGCGTGCGGCTATCGCAGGACCAAAGCTGACACACTTTTCATTGTCGCACTGTTGTGGTTAGGTGTCGTGACCTTTTCCTAACTGTGATGTGAGGCACTGCTCATAAGTGAATGTGCTGTCCAGTATTGCTTGTCATTCTTGCATGCATGTGCATGCTGTGTGTGTCCTGAACCTACAGAGGTTGAAACCTGACTGTCTCTGACGTAGCACCGATGCGCGTTGTTTTTGCACAACGCCAAGTCCTGGGGTTGTTGTCCGTGGTTGGTGGAGCCGGGTTTGCGACCGCACTTGGTATACACCTGCATTAGGCGAATGCGGGATCCTACCGCACAGCTGGGTCGATTGGCTGGGGTCAGTAGCAAAGGGGACAAATGCGGCCCACGAATTTTCTGTTTGGGCGGACGGACATGCTGAATGCCTGTTTGTTGACTCCGGTGATTCGGTTGACTCAGTTGACTCGGGTGACTCGGTTGACTCGATTGACTCGGATGACTCATTTGACTCTGTTGACTCTGTTAACTGTTGATGTCACAGCAGACACAGCTCCTGTTGTGTCGCCTTGCTGTGGATTGGTCGGTGCAGCGCGATTTTGACATGGTTGTGGCGGCTGACACAGCTCCCATCTTGTCGCGTTGCTGTTAAAATCGGTGCGGCGCGAACTGCTTGCCTGGATGGTCGTTTCCCCCATGCATTGGAACGTGGTGTGTAACAGGAGGGGGTGGTTGGAGCATACGGTGCTGTCTTTATCCTCTGTGTGGTGTTGCCAGGTCACGTGCGGTGTTGGCATTTTTGTCTTGACGTGCTGCGAGCCAAGTTGGCAAATGTCTCACAATTTCCCCACTATATATATGATATTTGATAATGACAATGAGCCACACAAATCGGACAAGCAATTTTGACTTGGCCAATACTGGTGTGAGGAGGGGGCAGCATGTCGGGAAAACCAATACGGCTATATTTCTCAGCACATAGTTCTTCGTGACTAGTTTTTTTGTGTGTTCCAGGGGTGTGTTCCCTAGAGACGAATACTTGCCTGGGAAAGGGCGCCAGTCCGTCAGTGATTTTACATTGCCCAGGTGGACACTGGACTCTTGTGACCTCAGGGCTTGGTCGACGACTGTGTGGCTGCCTCCTCACACAAAGGCCAAGATTGAAACCGCATGAATTTTCCTGGGGGAGGGTGTTTAAGCACCCTCCACGCCTCAATGCACCACATTTTGACACTTTGAGAAAACACAATATGTAACACTCAAAATACGAATTTCTTGATTTGCTCTAGAGAAGGCTGGGCTCCTGAAACTTACATGAATCGAAATGAAACACACATGTCCTTTTGAGAACCAGTTGTATTTGCACTGAAGCACTCGTACAATACTGGGTGTGCTGAAGTGGGCCTGACCATTGAGGCCTGTCAGTAGCCTAAGTGCGGATTGAAAATGTGTTGCACACGTGAAATGCTTACTGCGTGAAACCCCGGGGGCCGTGAGAACACCGGAGAGGTGGTGATAGCGGAGGTGAAAGAAGTATCAAGGTTCCGGCATTACAAGATTAACTATTGCAGCTAAACAGTAGACACAAAGGTTGTAGACCCCTGCGACGCAATTGATGTACACACCCTAGGCCCGCCGAGCTCTTACTGATGAGAAAATTGCGTAGAATGGGAGGTCAAGCCTTCCGTTTGCACCAAGCCCCATGCGGTAAATTTGTTTACATGAAAAAATCAATCTTACACTATGTTGGTGTCGCATAGTCCTCGTCTGCATCTTTTGCAGAATTTATCCTTACATGTATTGATCTAAGTCCCAGTAATTTTGTAATTTCACAGTTTTGGTACGTGGTGACATGCTAGAGTTATGTAGTGAGACTGTACTACTGAGTTATCCACATCTAGTCATTAACATACATGCTAATCAGGTCTTTTGCACACATTTTACCCTCTTATAAAATCCACACTTCAATTCCTAAAACTATTATTTGCTCGCACGAGGTTAGTGAGGATCTGTCAAGTTGGAGCACACGTCACACTAAACCTGGTTGCAGTGACTTACACTGACACTACACTGCACTGCTTTGGGGTTCGATTCCACTCCATTCAGGTATCGGGGAGTGGGGCAATGGGTCTGCCTGCCCGGCGGCAGGCAGGCCATGTCAATATGTTTACTCAATTTTTCAAAAATTGCATGGAGGTAGCTGAGAAATGTACATTTAGAACAACAGAGCGGCCAAGAAAAGGTGAAATTCCGGTAAAATTAGCGGTGGAAGCAAAGCTTCGTTGGAGACAGTGCAACAGTACTACAAAGGGACTATACTGAATCCTGATATTTTCTATTTGAACAATAGTTGGAGGCCAGGGTTCAAGAAAATCACATGGATGTTCTTTAACATATGTTTGTTGTGTTTTATTTGTTTAATGTAAACATCCACTGTACATATCTGTTTTTATTTTAAAGAATGTATTTTTTGACAAATCACTCACAACATGTATTGGGGTTTATGTGAGGCTAAGTAAATAAATAAATAAATCAGGTTCTAAATGCAAGCGAAGCAGAAGTGGCCAGTGTAGAATTTTTTTTTTTTTTGTAAATTTTTTCTTTGAACAAGGAACCTATTTTGTCTGAGTTGCAGTGTTTTTACATAATGGAAGAATTAAAAAAAAAACAGAATTATCTAAAAAGAGCTGCTGGTTTATATAAAAGTCTTGGAAAATTGTGTCTCGTATAATTTTGAACTTTGTTGTTTGTTATTTACAGTTCCAAATGAATTCTGCAGTCTATGAGAGGTATTTTTTTAAACACTTGCGGCTTTTGAAAACATACTGCCGAAACACGATCGACCAGGTGAGGTTTTGACTATCAGAAAGAATATCGATGTTGATATTTAATAAATAATTAATTACTTAAATTTAAATAGAAAAATTAGAATTAATTCGTGGTAAAAAGATGATGTCATCAGATTAGGCAACATAATCTTAAAAGGTTTTGATTTTGTCAATATCGTCAGTTTGATATTTAATTTTAAGGACAAAACCCCGCCAAGTAACACATAAATTTGATTTAGGCCTAATTTTTAATTCTATGTGAATGCTTTCTATTTTAATTATTGTTTACGTAGTCGTCTTGAGAAGCGTACTATTTTCACTTTGTTTTGGTCTGTATTGTGTCTTGCTTGTGTTCACATCCATACGTTTCTCTCGTTATTTCTGTTGTCGTCGTTAATCCATTTGGTACCTTTTTCATACACCCTATTATTTTGTTGGTTTTTATTTCTTCATCTGTCTTTTGTTGTTTTTTGTCGTCTTTCTCCAGTTAACTATATTCCTCTTGGGAATTAATTTTGTAATGTTTTTAATATGTTTCTGTCCTTGTGTCGTCTTCTGGGATATAACTTCATTCCTTTCAGGAATTATCTGTATATTTTATGTCTGTTGACTACAGCTTACTGAATTTTCATCCTTTGTTTTTGGTTGTACTGCGGATGTTTCTACAATACAGCAACATACGCCCGCAATTGTGTATGACCAAAAAATTGTTCTGTTAATATTTACGTAGTACTGGCTGGTTCCACCGACTTCGTTTGTGGGGTTTTCAATTTAATGCGTTAGGATTAATTCTCAAACTAAATATTTCGCAAAGTGCTGAATGGGACGAAATTATGTTAAGGGTAATTAATGCACGTTTTATAAATATATTTGAAAGGAATACAATCACAAAAATGTTTTGGGTACCCCATTCAGCCTCTGTAACCCATTGACGGGGACGAGGGTGGAGGAGATGGTGATGAGAAAATACTAGCGTGCTTTAAGATCGTTCCCGACTATGCGCCAGCCGGTTAGCAGAGAACCGGCACTCAGATGTTACGAGTGGAGTTATCTCAGGGTCGTATGGCCGACGGCCGGCTTCAAAATCTCCTCGTCCTCCGCCGTTCTACTTACTCAGGGGAGTGTTATGGCCCTCCCCACGCTCATATCCATACACAAACAATGCACTCGACAGGGATTTCGGGCACCTGTACACCTATATAAACACTTACGTCACCGGGTTGTAGGGTCCCGTGCCCTGAAACACCGTGAAGCGACGAAGTCAAAAATAACACATTTATATTTAGGCAAAGCGTTATTATTTATTCACATCGGTCTCCCAGTACAAACACAATCCTGGCGATGTATGAAATGGATCCGGACCTAGCCCGTCCGGTAGGCGACGCGGTAAAATTCCCACGTGGTGGGAAGTGGAAAATTACGGTATGAAAAGCCCCTGGGGGCCGATTAAATATCACCACTTGCGTTTTGCACCGACGCAGCGCAACGCAAGGAAATCTGCTCTGCACCTGCACCTCGAGTCGTAGTTGGAATTAAGTATACTCAAATACGCAAGACGCAAGGGGCGGAGCCTATTTTGGCTCGGCGCAACTAGCTCCCCTCTCCTACTTACACAAGCCAATCAGAAAATTTGTAACATCATCCTCACTGCCACTTGAACGGCAAAAGCTGTCTGCACACCCGCATTCTTACATGCAGATATAGCTTCCATGTAGCAGTGAACATTTATCGCGCTAAAAGTAATGTTTTGGTTAAATTTTTCGTAATCTCACATTTTGTAGCCTTCTCGTGATTAAACAATGATGTAAGAAGTATAGGTTCATATCAAATTATGAAGAAACATTGTTACAAAGTTTTCATTACAAGTGTATATTTCGTAGTTGTGTTTTGAAGTGTGAAAGTAAATTTCCATAATGTCGTGGTTCTTTCAGTGTAGTGCATGGCCGTGGTGTAGTGGATGCGTGTGTTCATTTTTGTGTTCGTGAATAATCAAGTGCTTTATTTATGGAGAGCAGCATTTTTGTTACACAATTAGAACACATTAGAGTGGTTTTCGTCTGTAACCAGCTTTTATATACTTTACGTTGCTAACGGAAAATAAAGTGCGTAAAGTGATAGACGTGTGACGCGATGAGAGCAAATATTATGTGTACATTTTATATTTGTACTGATATTAATTTGAGTGGCCTAGTTTTGAAATTCATGTAAGTTATTTTAACTTGTGTGGCATGGTATTTGTGAGTGTAGGCCTACTACCTAATGGGCTATACATGTGGCATTCGTCTTTCAGTGAGTCGTAAATCGTGATACGTTGATTATTTCTAAATAATTCATTGCTAATGTGTAGTGAATACGAGTGGCGTTCGTGCAACTATACTGCAATAAATTTAATTAGGTCCAGATTGTTGAAAGTTCAATGTTCACCGAGATAGGGTGTGATATGTGTAGACAGCAAGTCTCACGAAAGACTTAAAACTAAAATGGTAGCCCTCCCGTTTTGTGAAATAAAGAGAATCCCAACAGAATCACTCTTAAATATAAAGCACGTATGTGGAAACAAGTCGGCAAGAAAGATGTGATGTTGAAACACCCCATCCAAGCAAGTAAAATAGAGAGGTAATTGACGTGGCCGGGATCACGGGGGGTGTTGGCTGTGGTAAATTTAAAGTAGAGGAAACTATAATGGGCGCCAGCTAACCAGTCACTCGGGTTAGCACGAGACTCTCTGGGCTGGAAGGGCGTGCATTCGGGGCGAAGCCCCGTCCCGTGATGGCCTGTCGGAGGTGGAGTGGGGTCACTAGAGACCGTGCGTGGCCGCG
>PNEQ01056309.1:0-38995 GCA_003012365.1 Medauroidea extradentata
ATTTCAAGAACTTCTAGACCGAATGTAATCAAATTATATTTTTTGACAGTACAATATCCAAGTTTTAAATGACCTTTCGAAACGTACAGTAGTATGACGGGAATAAATAAATCCAAATAAAGTTTTTGGCATATTTCAAGAACTTCTAGACCGAATGTAATCAAATTATATTTTTTGACAGTACAATATCCAAGTTTTATTATAAGAAACTATAAGTTTAACAAAATTGCACATGAATAAATAAATATTGTGTGTAATATTTCGCGAACTACTAGATCGACTGTACACAAATTTTAACTTTGACAGTTCATAATTTAAGTTTCTGGGTTGATTTACACCGATGTGCAGGAATGTATCATTCGTCGTATTTTTTATACTAATTTGTTTTTTGAAACAATTTTTTTTAGCAGAAGAAATATTTTTTTTTAAATACCAGTAAACCTATGCTCACGATGTGTGAAAATCAAATATCTTTTTCACGGTCTCAAAAACATCGGCAACTTAAGAGGATCCATTTTATGCAGTAATTATAAATTTTCATATTGTAGCTGAAGATTTAGAGGAATAACTGATATCGTTTATTTATAGAAGCATTGCATTTTACGTTTATGTGCGAGTTTTTTTGTATTTGATTCTTACTAAGTGTTATTTGCTTATCTTAAAACAGAAAGAGATTGTATTTTTTTAAGCATTGTATTTTTCTAAATAATTAATAATAACGTGTTTCTTGTTTACATATAATATGCGTAGTACAAAATATGGTAAAAAAAAAGGTGCGCTCCTATTGTCATATCTCACTAAAATCTTATTTATATCATGCAGATGTGAAGAGAGGTTCAATATGACGGGTTGTGCGGGCTTTTAATTCATAATTGAAGGAACTGTTTGCTTGAAAGGGTAATGGCAGCACAAGGTGACGGGTAATGACAGCAGTAGTCACCAGCTTTGTGCGTGGCTGCCGTTCAGAGATAACTCGGCAAGTTGCCCGTCACGAATGCTGTGCAGCCACAACGATAATATGACGTCGATATCGCAGCAGCACGAACAACGATACGTGTATGGTTCCGACCATAATGCGCAGTGATTATCGTTCGATCCTCGACACGGAATCATAAATACATCATGTTAGTCGCTACTAGGTTTACGTAATGTCTTTTACGTTAGCTATACCAGGTGAAATTTTCTAACTGGCAAAACGTTTCGATCATGAAACGATAATATTTCCATACGACGGTTACAATTATAGACATCGCTTATTTCTACAGAAGTGTAACGGGGCCAAAAGTGACTTCACATTTAGTAAATTTCAATAAACAGTTTATACATAGGATACAAGCATACGGTTTGAATACTCACTATTAAAGTTAAGTTGCTAATGTTTTATTATTGTTAACATATAATTAATGTTCAATTATAATGCTATTTTCTGTAATATGTTAAGAGTTAGTGAATGTTACCTTTTTTTTACTTTCGAGGCATGGGAACGGGGTGGGCGATAAGTCTAATATAATTCGTCCGCCAAACACCTCGTCGCCTCTACAGGTGCGAAGAACTAGACTATCGTACAGTGTTTTCGTAAAAATCGTTTTTCAACGGGACTTCAAGCGATGACCCTATTATTTTATTTGTGGGAAGTATATGGTAAAGTCCAATGCATGTTTCTATGACATGGTTTTCCGATTACGGTTGATATTTTCTCAGCTACAGCAACGTGAAAAAAACAATTTTTAGCACTTTACAGGATCTTGGGAATCATGTTTTTAATTAGCAGACGGGAATTTTTAAAATCATAGGGACGCAGTTTGAAGCGTGTCTTCTTTTCGTAGATAAACTCATTGGAAACACTAGTAATATAATAATTACACAAGCTAATGAACTTTCCGTACCACGGTACAGCACGGCTACGTGCCAGGTCCAGTAACTCTTAAGTGCAGAGTTATGTTACACAATATCTATATATAAAAGAGAACAGTGACTGACTGACATATCAAACTGCAGCCCAAACCACTGGACCTAGAATCGTGAAACTTCTGTGTGGTTTCCCTTCAGGTTGTAGGCAAGCATTTAGAAGATCGAAATTCGCCCTCTAAAGGGGGTGAAAATACGTGAAATGTGGTTTCAATTATTCATTTATATCTATCGAACCAATTGAGAAATCGAAGTATTGTTTGCTTTAGATTGACGAGTATGTAAATATCCAAAATACAATTTAAAATATTTTTCGAATTCGGCCTTATAGAGGTAAAAAAGGGTAAAATGTGTTTTCTATTCACATTCGATATATATATATATATATATATATATATATATATATATATATATATATATATATATATATATAGCAATGTAATTTTTGTTTAAGATTGATGCTTACTCAAATACCTGAAAAGTAATTTTAAAGAATTCTCGAAATTCCCCACCTAAGGAGATGAAAAGTTGCGGAAAGTAATTAAATGTGTTTTGAATTAATCGTCGATATATCTATCTTCAACCCAGCAGGCTATTGTCATGTTTTTCATGTCCAAGATACACCAGTCAAGTAGTGTAAAATATAATTCAAGTTTTTTTCTCTAAATTCAGACACTTAGGAGGTGAAAGACCTGGAATACATTTTAGATAAATCTTCGATATATCGAACCCATCGAGATATTCAGTTTATTTTGGCTTCAGAATGATGATTAGGTAAGTGGCCGCAAAACGGTTTTAAGATTTTTCAAAATTCGATTATAAGTGTTTTTTAATGAATGATCAAATTTTCTTCGACTGAACGGGCTGTCGTCTTGATTTTCCCTTGACTTGGATACTTATACAAATATTTAAGATGTAAAATTAAGATTTTTCGAAATTCGACACCTAAAGAAGCTAAAATAAATAAAATTTGTTTTCTATCAGCCGATGATACTTACCTAACCAATAGAGATAATGAGGTGCTGTTCGCTTCACAATGATGCTTACGTAAGTACCTAAAAAATAATGCAAGTTTTTTTTATTTTATAAGATAACTTAAGTTATTCAGAAGAAAACTTAGTTTGTTAACTTTCAAGGCAGACTGTCCGAAATGCAAGTACAACCAGCGAGAAATAAATTATACAGGAGTTTCGTTCTACAGTTCTATCAAGAAGTGTTGTTGTACAACCTCTATGAGGATAGGAAATTATGAATAATTCGACGTTACGTGCCACAGCTGTTTGTCGTTCTGAAAAACTGCAAGACAAGATAAATAAGTGTAATTTGGATGAAGTTGTTCAAAAGTAGTAAAATGTATTATGCAATCCACTATCCACTAAAGTTACTCGACAGCGTCATCCCACATATACCATTTCACTAACCTCAAGTATGGGGCACCAAATAAGTTCATTTTTCTGAAAAACATTATCCCGCCAAAACTGCCTAAACGCACTTAACGTCAAGTGAAGGTTTTAAAAAAACAAATATGTTATTGAAGACGCCATCACCAGTGGTTGTGCTCGGAGGAAATCAGTCTTCACACCACGTAAACTACGTATTTTATTCGAGTACCCTCTTACATTTAAATTCCACAACGTCAACTTTGCTGTGACAATAAATAAGGCCCAGGCGAAGTCGCTCTTAGTGGCAGCGGTAAACTTAAGACTGTTTTTCGCGTGGACAGCTATAGCTACTTATCCTGCTGCATAGTTAACTCGACAAACAGCTTTGTCAGTCATACACTTGATGACTGTACTACATACTGGTGTAGAAAGAGGTTTTTCAGTTAAAACAAATATTATCTGCTGTAACACACGCGAGCAAAGCCGCGGGCGGACTCTAAAGTCCTACATACAAAATCTGAATTATTTTGAATACTATTCAGCAGAAGGGTTATAACGACATTATATGCTGCGAGGATTCTGTCACAGGACTTCAAAGATCCAAAACATGCCAATATTTGCCATGTAGAATTTAAATAGGTATGTTTAACATTCTACGGCATTAGTGTGGCAGGCGTGGAAGGGGGGCCGCGGCTAGAGCATTGACTAGAGACCCCGCTTCTCGCAAGTCGATCAAGGCTGGGTTCCCGGCGGGGCCGTATGATACCCCTGATAGGCGGGCTTTCACGGAGATCTCCCGTTCCCACACCTATGCCATTATAGGACCGCATTTCATGTCATCCTTCAGGGCAAGAAACATACGGTGTGCGATACTCTGACACTCGGGCACTTCCTCATACGGTGTAAAAAAACTGCTGCAGTATCAACATTTGTGCTCTAATGTTAAGCTTCTTACAAGTAAATACACAATTCTATAAAGATTAAAAATTTATTTAATATACTGTAGGTTCTTGTATTGTGGTATTTCGTAATTACATATTTGCGACACAAAATGATATTTTATATACGCTTTAATTATGCCTTGTGCTAAATAATTTGTAACGATAACTATTTCCTTCGACGAAATTAATTAACCACGTTTAATTTGGAGGCTACGTATTGTTTCCTCAAATTATTCACCTTACTAAATGTTATCTTGTATAACAGTTTCGTAAACTTTTTTCTTGTCAGATTGCTGCTAGCACATATTCCTTTTTGCACAAGCTTCAATTCTCGCATACGAAGGATGAATTGGGCAGATGAGTCGCACCCAACCACTGCTATATATATGGGTTGGATTCCTAGTGGGTGCACTACCTATTTTCGCATGTGGGAAACGTGGCAGATGTGCCGTTGGCAGGTGAGTTTTCCCCGTTCCTAGCATTCTGCTCTAGACCTCGTCGTGAAGCACTAAACACTGTCCGCAACAATCCAAGAAATAACTCAAATCAAGGTTACACGTTAAATCTTCAGTTGATTCAGAATGATTTTGTGTTAATGATTTATAAAAATTTACATTACTGTATCACGAACTATCGTATGTTTTATGTAAAATGTATATTTGGTTACTAATTGGAGAATAAATACTTGCTTTTAAAATTTTAAGAAAAATTGTTACGCAAAATTAGGAACGCAGCAGCTTTTAATGTAGGTTAGCTTATAGTACCGCGTGGTTATACCCTCCGGGTAGCTTAAAATGCCCCCGCCCCTTTTTTTCTCCCTTGGCCAGTTCCAGGTTTTAAAAAATCTTTCGGGGTCGCTGCGTAAAAATATACGGTGGTTCATTTTTATGGATATAAAATGCTATTTACTCTTACTGTGGCTTGAAAACCATTCAATAACACGATTCTCTGAGGGTGGAGGTGGTGGAAAATCGTCACGAGAAAAATGTATTTACACATACATAAATACACCTTCTTTCATAAAATGCAAGATATTTTAGTAAGTGGATTACTTATTACATACTATTCGCAAACACCAACCCCATTATTCGCCCAGACAATTATTTTATCGACATATACATTTTCTCTAGTTTGAAGTGCATGTGCTTAAAGCGGCCGCCTACCCCACGCTTCAAATGCGTTGCAGTGTGTCCGTAAACAGGTTTTTTTTCTACGAAAATATTCCACGTGCGCCCATTGTGCCAACGTACGAAAAGAAAACAAACTTCAGACAAGGTCGGAACATCATTGTTAATACACTATGCTTATTAAAAACACTGTTTCTAAGCCTTCCAACATGGCTAAAAACGACCTTTTCAGACAGCCATACTTCAAAAAGTACTAACCGGATGTATGTAAAACTCAGATTGCGACCTGCACTCAACTTAGTTACAGACTTTTCACCAATAAAATTATATGGCCACCGCTTAATATCCCATTAAAAACGGTTCGGCGGGAAGCTTGCATGCTAGTTCAGCGCTTGGCTCGAGGCGACGCGGCATTTGATACGCGCTTCAAGGTCGACCTTACTGCTCTGTCACTTTCAAGCCTCTCACGCGTGGGAAGGCGGTGCTCTTAAGCATAATACCATTTATGTAACTGATAAACGTTTTCAGCGTATAACACAGTTTTTGGTAACAAATACTTTGCACCTTCATGCCGAGCAAGTTGTCCAGCGGCGTTTAAACAATAGAACTAAGCGCAAACTATTACTAATGTGCTTACCTCAGTACTAAATCCCAGGACCCGCTCAACTATAAATTGCTTTACAACAGTTGCGGCATGGAAAAGAGCATAAGCACGGCTTCCTTGGTTGTCCAGTGTACAAGTACGTTTCAGGCAGCAGCTAGGAAGTCGTTTGATGTTCACCAAAATTTAACAATTAGACACGGAAGAATCCTCACCGTAGCGGAACCAAATAGATCCGGATAATTCAAAAGACTCTCTCGCTCGCATTTTATCTGGAACACGTTGTAACAGACGGGAGAGCGAAACACAGATGTTTTCTGCTCGATTTTTAATTTCCCAGCACGTTCGTTAGGCAGCGCGCCGAAAGAACGGTCCGCTAGCTGGACCAGTATTATGATGTAGAAAGGGGTGAGGGCTGAAATATTTTAGTTCCATAAAGACGGTGTACATCAAGGCCTGAAAAAAAAAACACTATTTTTGTTGACAGTCCATTATATTTGCGAAATAGTCTACTTACTGATATGGTACGCTTATTTGGTGATTTTTGTTATGCCAATGGCTAAAGTGAAATACATCACGATACCATAGTAATAATTTTTCTACTGTTTGAATGCAAACATCTATTGCTAGGCGTAAGTTATTAAGTTTTATGTTTTTAGAATAAGCTTAATGCGGTGATTTACTAAATAGAACAAAGTTATATAAAGTGAACGTTTCTTGTACACTTTCAAGAAATCACTCCATGTTCCTTAAGAGAAAGAACAGTAGAAAATACATTGTATTCGTATACTTATAATTGTACGAAGTCTACGACCTCTGATAGCAAAATTCTTCCTCATCAACACACAAGTAAAAAAAATTTCGACACCAGAAGTGTGTACGTAAATCAACGCAATAAGTTTATATAAACATTGTAGCGCTTGTGAAGTAGTATATTAGAATATCTACGGGGCAGAGAAGTTCCCAGATAAGGGATCCTAATACAAACCACTCTAGCAGGCCAATCACTGCGTTATGAACTACGACTTTCAAATCAATTTTTGCAAGAAGTAATTTTCTGCTCACAATGCTCCTACTAAAGTTTGCACTGAAATAAAAACACGTCGTAATGGACGTGAGAGAGACTGGTTATGAGTGTATGTCGTTTGCCTTGCCAGAGGAATGGGCCTCTCTGTTCAGGCCTGTTTGCAATTAGGTACGTGAGATGACAGGAAAGAGCAACGAGTGGCGATGTTTAGTAACCAGACCAGTCACCACACTTCCACACACAGCTCTATCTCAGATAGGTACCTGCTTCTTGTCACCTGTATGGGACGACGGACATTGTGTTCCAGGTCGACAGACTGACACTTCATCGTTGTAGCTCCTGCGCTAATGCGTTTATTTTATCAGGAGGAAGATTGCTGAAACTACAAGAAAGACTGATGACAGAACTCTAATAAAATCGTAGCTATGATTCTGCCCGAAGTATTACATACGGAGTAGTCCTTGAGATTTTTAAATGTTTGTTGCAATGGGAGTTTACCATTAAATTTTATTGGATTGTGGACATACGCCATTGCTCATGTTTAGCTGCTCAAACCTGTGTTGAATGACAAAATACGAAAACGAACAAGAAAAAAAGCAAATATAAAACGCACACAAAAATATAAAAAAAAAGCAATTCCAGAGGAATTCTGCAAATTTAATTTTATTATATTCAATGTTTTCGTCTATTTCCATCTTGTTTCATATTGGGAATCTGGTTATTTTTATGTGTCTGTCTTTTGTGTATGGGTGCTGTGTCGATATTCGATTGAATTCAATTTCTAGAATTCTTTGCTGTCTAATATAACTTTTATTTTAAAAAAATAAAAAAAATTGACAGAATTTCTCTGGAATTGCTTTTTTTATATTTTTGTGTGCGTTTTATATTTGCATTCTTCTTGTTCGTTTTCATACTTTGTCATTTAACACAGGTTTGATCAGCTAAACATGAGCAATGGCGTATGTCCACAACCCAATAACGGAATAGTCCTTACATTGATAAATTTCCCACATTAGAATAGGTAGTTGAAAGTAATTTTAAGTAATCCGTTATTAATTTTTACGTCACCAATTTTCTACCACAAGACTAAAAAATGCGCATAATGTATAAAAAAAAGACTTGTACTATTCAAACAGAAACACAAACACACCCACAGCTTACAAGGGGTTCGAAATTTGAATCTTCGTACCCGAAGGCGCGTCACAAAGTTCAGCGGTCATCATGATTTCCAACAATCGTCGATGTCCGTTTTACATTTTGCTTGTATGAAATGCTAGCAGAAGAACAACAACGTTCGACTATTTTTCTCAGTTATAATAGTATTTGATCGATCATTAAGCTATTCCTTGAAATACGGGTATGAAGTTCGGCGTTTTCATGCGAGCAGAATAAATGTATTTCCCCTCCCAATTCCTTTAGTTATATTTCTTGAAGTTACATTTTAAATAACCTTTGGGTTCATGTGATCATCAGTGTGACACTCGTCTTCATCCCTTTTCGCCGAGTAAAGGTGAGTTATGGTAAAACGTTGGGTACACATTCAGAAAAATTCGGGCTCGATTTACGGTCCAGCGCATTGCTTTCCTCCGTCCCTGTTATTTTTCGAAACCACTTGAAAAAAAATTTATTCATTCGTTAATACAGCCCACGGCCGCTTACTTTCATTCTTCTAATTTTTTGAGTGATTCCGTGACAAAGATATCGCTGACGACGAAACGTTCTTATATCCATACGTACCTCCTATACGGCTCTCCTTTAAATTATTAAAGCCGTCGTTTCGATAGCCTTGTTCGTCGTAGGCTTAACTGTGCAGTGAAATTAATATATCGCCCTAACGCAGCAAACACGATTTAACGGTATATTAGCACAACACTGGTGTTTTACAAGCTATATAAAATTAAAGCAACAGAGAAAAAACTGTTTTGTAGTGGCTACAAAATATTTTGTCAATAGACCCTACCACATAATTTTGTGGTGAACACCAAAATTATGCAGGGGCGACAAAGCTTTTTGTTGGAATGTTTATTATTTTGTTATCACCAACCAACAACCAATAGAACACTGCAAAATATTTAGTGTTCACCACAAAATATTTGGTAGGGACTCAATTGACAAAATATTTTGTAGCCACTACAAAACAGTTTTATCAGTGAATATTTAAGTAAAAACATATCGTTCTAATACATGCCAGTTAAGCTTCAAACACTGAAATAGTGATTTATCCGAATGAAGAAAATTATCTTAGAGCTTGTCGTGCTCCGTACTTTTCATATTTTTGTGTTATAAATGTACGCTGAAAGAAAATTGTGCCTAATATAAGATGTTACCTTCTTGGAAGCAACAAAAGTGGGTCAACTGCTACGTATCGTTTAATCACACCGTCATAAATCTTACTGATAATCGATCATTTTTTCTGAGATGATTTTACGTTGACTGTTATTCTAATGACTGCAAAACGCACAGCTTGACTATAAATAGAGCCAAATCACCCTTCAAAAATTTATTTCATGAATTCTTCCCTCTGAAGAATTGTTTCTAGTTCCTTAGTACAGAATGCAGTTTCATTTTACTACAGGTTTGTTTGTAATTGTTTCTGAAGGCTAACAGAGAGAAAAGCAGTTTGCGGACTCAAGAAAACAAATTTAAAAATCAAAATATGGTACATACTTCACCCAAAATTCGAGCACTGAAATACTCGCGAAACTTGGCATTCGTTCCCACTAACTAACCACAAATTGTGATGTCACTATGGGCGACACAACGTCAATTTACACCAACCAACATGTTCTTTATCATTTCGAATTTTGGTAGTATTTTAGCTCTCTATATATTTCTCATGCACAAAAACATTTTTGTTTGTCCTCTACAATCGTGGGAAAATATATTTTCTCGCTCGACTTTGCTGCTTTAAGCCTACGGGAATAAATGCTACGACAAAAATGTATTAACTACCGGTAGCATAAAATTTGCGGAAGCTAAAATGTCTAGAGGTATTTTTACATCTGGAAAAAATTTGGTTCAACGCAAAGATAAAGCAGGATTGTTGAGTATCTAAAATCCCCAGGCCCTTCAGTAATGTTACCAGCATCGCAGTAGCTACTCCGTGGCTTTCTAGGAAAACTGTAAAACTACGGTGATATAGACTCAGTTGCCAGAAAGAACAATCGTCGTAATTGCAAGGCATTAAAGTGCCACAGACCCCATGTAAGACATCTTCTAGGGTCGACTTGCCCAGGGGACCTGACGGAACCTCCGAAGGCATGCAGTATTAACACGGCTAATACGACGCATGCTTGGGTAAGGTGTGCATCCAATGGACAAGGAGGAGGGGGTGGGGATGGGTTAAGGGGTAGAGGGAAGCAGTAAAGGCGCCGGGCAAACCCGTCCATCTAACCCCCTACCAGACCGGGCCCATGTTCGGCAGGGAAAGTTATGACTCAATTTTGAAAGTGGCGGGGTCGTGTAGCAGGCAGGGAATATTCATGGCGGCACAGCTTGGTCTATAATTTACACGGCAGGCAGACTACCTGCTGTAGGTACTATCCGTACAGTCGGTTAACTATGCTCCTTGCCACTTGTGGCGCACCCGTGCAGTCGGCTGCCTCTGCTCGCTGCTGTTTGCAGACATGTGCTAACCCCAGCACTGCCACACATATTGCACCTTGCAAGTCCTGCACGTTCATGCCTGATCAATAGAGACTGGAAAAGTGAGTGAGTGAGAGATTTTGGTTAGCGCTTAACATCAAGGTCTTTTAGCGCTGGTGATGGGTGATATGAGGTGAGTATTGAGTAGCACCGGAACTAATGGATATCCCCGAAAAAACCCGCCGACCAGCGGCATCATCCGGCACGATTCCCACGTGCGAAAATCCGGGGACCGACCTTGCCGGGAATCGAACCCGTATCGCCTTGGTGGGAGGCGAGAGGTCTGACCCCTCGGCCACAGTGGCCCTGAGACAGGAAACATTCGCTGGGTTAACTGACCTGTAGGCTAGCATCCAAGAATATCTGAATATTAAAGAAAACGACACCCGCTCATTGGCAGCTTACTGACATAGTGGTATCACTTGTTTTGGCCTGTATTTAGTTGAAACTTTATTATTGGCTCAGAGCCTTCCATGGCGTATCAGATAAGTCAAGAGCCAGCTGTGGAAGTGACAGTTGTTTGGATTATAACCTGTGCCCAAAAGAAACGCGAATATTTCAGGTCCGTACTGATTATATACTGCGTCCACATTTCCAAGAAAACATATCCAATAGAAAACAAATAATGAAGTAAAACTATAAAAAATATGTATCCATAAATGTAATATGTTTTACTCACTGCAGAAATAACTAATACTCATTCACAAGCGAACTGTCTCACCGCAGTGAACAAGGTCCTTTGGACACAAACGACCGAGGTTCGAAATCCTATACTGTGTTTTTTATGTTTGAAAACTAACTGTGCAAGCAAACGAATATTTAATTTTGTTATCAAAATCACATACTTTGGGAAAACAAAATAATACCGAAGCTATTTAGTTTTAGTAAAAAAATATTTAGTTGGCACTATACGAACAATTTATTCGATCGTGCCTAACGCGTTTTGCTTTACTGTACACATTATTTTCCTAGTATGGGCGTCACCACCATTACGGCCTGCTGTCATCGTTTCATGAGCATGATGACTGAGCATTGCCGAGAAATTATACTTATTTGATAGTACTTCAGCATTTGGAATAAGATATAATATAGTTACTTGATATAATTTACTCTGTCAACTCTACTGCGTAAAAAAAACTTAATATTATTTTACTGACGGTTAGAACTATAGATATTTTTATACGTTTAGCTTTACAGGAAAATATTTGTTATTCTCTTCCAGTAACTAAAGAAACCTTTGGATAACCCATTTTTTAAATTATATTATTCAATATCTATATCGGAAATAAATGTGAGGGGCTTGCATGATTTGTATTCACGGGGATCGTTACCAAATAGGCTAAGTTGTATAAGATCTAAGATAAAATCTGATGGCACAGAGAAACCAGTGTATAATCCTACGCCGTGATTTAAAAAATTAATGAAGTATATAAATAATCAGCGGTAACACTTCAAAATTGCTGGAGTAGATTCGTAAGGTTATATTATTTTTATCGAAAACAATCAATCTCGTCATACTCAAAACATTCGGTTTCGTCTGTATTAATATATTCTAAGTCTGCAGCTTGCCACAGTGAAATTTACATTCTTTGAAGTCTCTATTGAATTATCTCTCACATCTTGTCCCAACTTCATATTTTGCTTCGAGGTATTTGGACTTTACGACGAAACAGAACGAGAGAGCAGTTCCTGACTAGAGACGTCGCCAATTTGTTTTTACTGTCGAATTTATGCCCAAGTTTTAAGAGTCATGCTCTCAGACAGGACATCTTCACCGTTCAACCTAAGATAGTATGGATGAATTGTTTCTCGAATTAGTTTTAAGTTACGTGCAAATCACACAGTTTATTCTGCCTTATTTTATGTTTACAAAAAAATGTGCGCTAAAAATTAGGCTCCTTGCATAGTAGATATTTGCTTGTATCATCGTATTCAATTAAAATACAAGCTACATTTAAGTGCATAGTTTATGCTATGTTCGGTTAGATTTTTAGTTAGTTATCAGTCTAATTTTGTTTAGGAGAATGTGTTTGCAAACATAATATCTGAGGTGGTTTATACTACATTTGACTTATATAAACCAGATATTGATGTTATAATATGAACCAACTGTGAAGAGAATATAACGTCAGGTTATAGTTCAAATAATTTACAAGTCATATGTAATAACGTCGAATAGCAATGTTTGTCAAAATCGCATTTAATTTAATATGACTATTTGTAGTACGAATAAGTGACGTGAACATAGTTTCGTACGTAGGAAGCGCGGCCGTGAAATATAAATCTTTAATTGTTAGACCTGTAAATACTTTAAAATGTTTGTAAACAAATATCTCTTCACGCACGATCTGCACTGATAATTGAAAGTTAGAGGTTGTATTTGTGTTGTTAAAGAGGTTGAAAGCAGGGAACTAGAACCAGATGAGTAACTGACACATCTCGGACGCACTCACCAGATTATGACGTGCAGGGTCGGTGTGTGGTGCATTGGTGTACATCACATACAATGCGTCTTTTCAGCCGGTCTTACATGCAACGTGGTGTAATTAAAAAAACGCCAAATGTGTTTCATCCTCCAACATTTTAACTTCACTTAAGAATTTCCTCTTCCCGGAAAAATCCACGAAATACGGTAAGGAATTTCCACCAATGACGTCACGTTTCTTCCACCGGAATCTCCTATTTCCGTTTTTATTTCTCTCTCGCTTCTTCCTTTCCGTTACTCAGAAGACACTGGTGCCTTATTTTCCTCCTTCCTCAACAGAAACACTAGGTGAACCGTAGAGTTTAAAAGATTGCCGTTGTTACAGTTTGCTAAAAATAATTATATATAAATCGCCGCACCGTGTACGCTCCTAAGAGGAGTCCTCGACGGGCGCATGGACGGCGTTGCAGCGTGTACAGCGTATTCTTTTTTACGCGAAACCGCTTAACTTATTCATATTATGTTTATCTACAAAAATAACACACACTTGAAGTTATGCTTCTATGTTTTAAAAAATTCAGCACGCTTGTTAGAAACATGATTTTCGGGCTTATCAAAATAGTTGAAAACGGTTTTTTTAGACAGCTGGTACTCCGAAAATATTACCTGAATTCGTAAAGTGCAAAGCGAAAGGCATGCATAGGTATTTACTTCACATTGTAACAAAAATAAAATGTTGTGGTCACCGCTTAAAGTCATATAGGAAAAATACTACACCGGAAAATTTTGCATACCAGTTTGGGACGCTGCGAATAGAGGCGATATGCTTCTCGTCAAGCGTGGGACACTGGCTCTTATCACTACGCTGTTCGCACGCGTCAAAGGTGGAAATTTGACACCGGCGAAGACTCATCTTAAGACTTCGAGCTCACTTCAGACCCCAAGATAAAATCTTGCGTTTAAGATTTTTAATAATATCGCTACAATATATAATGTTGTTACCTGCGTACATTAAAAAGTTTCTCGAAGTGGCGATACTAACGTTCGCTGCACACATCGTATCTGCTAAGCATGGACCCATACATGCTCAATAGTATATATAGCCAAACTCAAGCATGAATATGTTCCTACGACCTTACAGTAGCCTTCTAAATAAGACTTCACGTGCACCACATTAGAGAATCTATTTGGATTTTAATCTGGCGATCGTGGCCTCCAGCAATCCGCTAAACCTCGAACTGTCGTTATCCCAGTATCTACGGTCGATATTATGTTGGAAGGCACGTGAAAAGTGTGCTGATAGGCCATTATAAAGGAGCCATGCTTACTCTTGTATGTTCAATGGAAACCTCTTTTACGAGCTTCATGGTATTATCTGCAAGTATGCCAAGTGCGTGGAACCAATTATACTGCAATATATAGGCTTAATGTACGAGCAGAGTACACAACCATCAATTGTCAAAATATTGATGACGAACAATTTTTTTTAATCTTTGGAAATATGTGGTATGTGTGTTTACATTATCCCAAAAAAAGCTGTTGCAAAGTCAAAACTGCTTCCCTTGTGGAATGCTCTATCGACGGAAACAGTGTTCCGTCAAAACTCGAACACGTACACACAATATAGAAATATTGTATAGAAGTTTATAAGTGGCACATAATCGGTCTTAATAATTGTGTGTACCTTTATGAATTACGTGTGTTCATGCATAAATGTAAGACCGTTCTACGAGAACACATCCATGGCACGTGTAATGAATCGAGTAGTCATAGGTGGATTATCTTAAACTAGATAAAGTAGTTCCCCTTCGAAGAAATGCTGTCTCTCCGAGGAGAACTACACTTTCCCTTTTACCATTGAATGGTCCTATTTCCTGCAGCCGTAGCTCTAACTGGCGAAAATTGTATGTTGAGATGGAGTCAACAGAATGTCGGAAAAGCTATTGATACAGACGTTTAGCAGCTATGTAATGTTATCAATACAAGTGTTGTATCGTATTAATATACGATTGAAATAGTAGTCTACGTGGCCATTGCGTGACGTCAGTACGTTGCCTACTCTACAGCGGGTATATTTTCAAAATCTTGATTGACGTCTTCCGTGTAACACCGACATTGAGGGTTTTTGGGTACATAATTATAATAACTTCATGTACGAGGAGCCTTATGCAACTTCTAGAAGTGGGTAAAGGGAATTGTGAAATACTGCAAGAAGTACTATTAGAATTAAATGCCTACGTTGCAACATATCTCGAGAATGAATTTTTGTGACCTTTTTAAATTGCAAATGAAAAATAATTGTCTGCCTCAATTTGCTGGATAACTTCATACTCTTGTTTGAAATACTTGCCATGCCATGAAATGCAAAAGTTTAAAATAGGCGGTAGCTTACTGGCTAGTCGTACATACTTTCGTTCAGTACAAAACATATTGCGGAAAAAATATGAGCGAATAAAATAACTCTCTGAATCCAACAGGCGTCTTACAAGATGTGGCACGGTGAATGCATTACTTTACATCCAACTAATTACGATTACCTGGCTGATTCATCAAATCAATAACAGCAACCTGAAACCCAAAGAGTGTGGACAAGATAAACGAGCTCATGAGAATGGTTGTGTTGTTTCGCTTTAAGTCAGATAACCCTGTTTGTGTTGTTTCGTTTTCGTAGGACGACAGATCGAGACCTCATGAACTTATTCTTGTCAGTAAGGAAACCTACGAAAACCGAACGTTTATTTATGAACCGTTTCGACCTCACATCCCGCAGAACACACCACATCTGCGAATAAAAAAACTGATTGTGAAATCTGGCTTTGAGTGAATTAAATACGTTCGTTTTTGTTCTGTTGGTAGCTACTGGATTAGACTCAGCTGATACCCACTCACACTGCAAAATCCCGTTACGTCAATCCCAGTTAACGCCAGCTGATCGATGGACACAATTCATTATTTTATAATCCTCTTTAGCGCGGAGATCGTATATTTAACATTGACCTCGTTGAATAATACGTCATTCATCCACAGTGGTCAGGAACTAACACAATGTTACTATTGCCACAAGCAAAAATTAAAATTTAACTTTCAGGGATTAAAACTATCAAAAAGTTTCAATAGTTTTGACATGCACGTATTTTGTGGAAAGGAATTTTTTTTCTTCATAGATTTAAAGATAGGTATGTAGAAAATTTATTTATACATAAACAAACGTCTACATTTTTAAGCAGACTATTTTAACGAAGTGTGTATATAATATTAGCAAATTATGTTCCATATTTTTATAATATTCCTGGAAGACGTTATACTATGAAGGTGTATGCATTTCTCTGAACCACACAACTTTCCACCTACAAAGTGAGTTAATATTACTTAAGGAATCGAACTTGGAACGTCACGATTATATGGCTACCTCAAGTACACAAATCACCTTAAAGTGGTAACTACAATTTAGTTTTCTTCGATGGTTTGAAGATAGGACGAAAAAAAATTAATAAATTGGGATTTTATGCAAACACTTTAAGAATGAGTGATGGTTACCATCTTGAATTTTGTGTTTTATGTTGTAACTTTCCTTCTGGGTTAATTTTTGGAACAATAACCTAACTACAGAATATAGTGTATATTGATATAATTGTATACACCGTTAATATATTTTTGTCGTTACTATTGTTACAGATCGAATTTCAGTTAGAAAATTCTTATTACTTTCTTAACTACAATTCGATACGTAACAACAACGGAACATAAAGATTTATGGTGTCTAAAATTATATCAACATATATTCTATTCCGTAGTTAAGTTAAAGTTCCAAAAATTTACCCAGAAGGAAAGTTATAACACAAAATACAAAAAATTCAAAATGGTGACAATCACTGACTCTAAAGTGAACGCATTTGATTTGCTCAAATAGATATACAAAATAATATGACGCAAGAGTATTAAACAAATAAAATATATTATTGCTCAGTCATCTTGCGAATGTTCTTTAAGATAACCGTCTTTCTCAGGTATTGAAATAAATAATGGAATGGGTGAAATTGATACGCTCTTGCTCAAGGGTCACTCCCACTACGTCCACACATTTATGCGGCACTGTTTTTACTGTCACGCACTATAAGCGAGAGGAACATCTGTACTTGTGTATGTATACGTATTATAGTATAAATACATATATGTAGAGAGAGATAGAGCCAAGAATAGAATTTTAAATGTTAGTAATTGAGGTATCTAAATCCGGGTTTCTAATATGTGTGATGCATTGAAAGTACAGACTGACCTTATTTTGAGTTTGTTTTCTTTTTGTATATTACTAGTCCGGAAACACGTTATGACGTTTCAAAATAACGCTATGCAATGCAATTCAACAGTTAGTTAGGTGGACTCTGTAAGATTAAATCATCTTTTGGTGCAGAACTTTGAAGGAAAATGTAAAATCATTGATAAACGTTACAGGATGGTACATTACCCAGCGCTGTCGATTGATGTGATGAAAGGAAGATTGATAGTAAAGTGACCTGTTGGGAAATGAATGTAGTACACTAGAACCCAGCAGCCACTTCACCCACTATTAGCTAGGTTGACAGAGATGTTCCAGTTCTTAAATAGTATTCTTGTATTAATTCATTTATCCGACAATGCAAGCAACTGGGGTTGGTAGCCATCACACAGACCACTCGAGCCACGTCTGTTGATCGTCTGCGTACCCGTCAGTGAGCAAATACTCTCGCCTTGCACGTCCCCGCCATAACCTACATTGGCCTACTGCTCTCGATACTCGAGTTTGTGGCATCCACGAGTGTATAAACTTCGATGTTTTGCCAAGTGAAACACAATAAGAATGATGATTCAATATTACTTATATTTAGTTCATGACTAGGGCGTTGAGTTACTCCGTGTTTACCGTGAACATTATTGAATTGTGGTTTTAAGAGTGATAAAAAAATATTTCAACAGAATTGTATGAGATAGGGTTCAGCAGAACTGTTAAACTGATCACAAGAAGAATTTCCAGAACTCCGTCAATTGTACACAGGAATACACTAGTTGTTTTAAATAATTTTGTTTGTGATCTATTAAACATGTTGTTGAAAGGATTTTCAGTGCACGGTTTATAAAAGGCTGTTGGGAAATACGAGAGGTCAAGTTGATTCCAGATAGCTTATTTTACTACCAATAAAATTCTCAAAATATTTATTATTGTTATAGACCAGACTGCAACTATTTCTTGTACAGCATTCTCGTTACAGTGACGTCCAAACACTATTTTTCCGCTGATTTTGACAATAGCATTTTCTCTGAACGAATGTTCTCTAACAAGTTAATTTAATTTATATGCTGTCACAAAACAGATAACACTGCTACAGAAACTAATCACTTGAGCATTATTTGCACAACGTAAGTCAATAGAACTTGAAAACAGTTATCTGCGAAAATTTGCACAGGTGATATTGCAGTCAAGGCCACCCTTCAGATAGTGCGAATAGTAACACACAGAATGACTTTCTCTTACCAGACTATTACTAGAAGCACGATTATTTTGCGTATTGCTTCTAGGTCAGGTTCAACGCCAATGATATATACTTCACTACTCCTTCTGTGATTAAGCGACGCCTGTTTCAACACACCTTTGACGACTGCAAGCCAGTGATAAATAAGGAAACAAGTCGTGGTGGTAATACGTGTTACGGTTAGCAGCCAATGGATATTTGACTTAGGCCAGTGTGCGTATAGGTCTGAGAAGTCTAGGGTGTTGCCAGATGAATACGCGAAATACTGGTGCCTGTAGCTATTACTTCATATTTTGCACTCGGCTGTCTTGTGAGGGAGGATTTAAATAATAAGTTACTTTGGCGTGTCTAGCTGATGGTTTATTTGTTTAGTACATGAGGAATGTTGCCAGTTGTAATAAAACTGGTACGGAGAAGTAAAGGTAAGTATATGGCTAAATTAACAAAGAAAGATATTGCAAATATTGTCACGTTCGATTTTTTGTGTGTACGTTTCTAGTTCACGGATCACGCCGGTGAGAAAAAATTTCCTCAAGCCTCTGTTAGCTACAAGAATGTGTTTCTTAAGATGGTCTGTAACTAACACGAATGGAAATTTTTTTAGTTACTCACTAGATACAGCTGGAGGCTAATGTCACGTTCTCACTCAATACTTGTGCAAATGACTCCAGTATTTCTTTCCGTTATATAATAAAAATATAACATTGTCAGATTCTTGATTTTCAGAAAGAATAACCTTGCTGAGTACTCACAACAGTCTACCCAGTTAGTTCCAATTTTCTTATCTACCTGGATCAAGTCCAACGAGTGACAATGCTGTTTTTTTTTTTTTTACAGAAGATGGCTACTGAATTCGAGGGACACGAATATTATTCCTGGCCACTGGATACTCCTAAAAATAGACGATGTGAGCTGAGGTTGGGTTTGTGTCAGTGGCAGACTAAATAATTATTGAAGTGGCGAGGTATTAGTCAGCTCTTATTAACGAGGTCCTGAACGCTTGTGGTGGTGATATAAGGTTAGTATAAAGCAGCGATGGAATGCATGGGTGGGAGAAACGGGATTGCACCGAGAAAACAGTACTGCCAACGGCAAAGTCCATTACGTTTACAACATTTCGGAATCAGGAGAGGCCCCAGCGAGAACCGAAGCTGGGTGGTATGCGAGCAGTCTGGCCGCAAAGGAAAAGTATACATTACTAAAGACTGGAAAAATTCGCGGGTTCATTGACCTTCAGGCTAGCCTCCAAGAATATCTGCGAGCTCAAGCAGACAATAGTTACGCATTGGCTGCTCGCTGACACAACGATATGATCTCAGTCGGCCTGCATTTAGTTGCTTCTTAATTATTGGCTCAGCACCCTCCAGGTCCTGTCAAATACGCCAAGGGCCAACTGTGAGAGTGACATTAACTCACTGTGATTTGAATTACAGTTTGTTCTCGAAAGAAAAAGCGAATTTTTCAGGTCTCTATTCGTTACGGACCAAGCGAAAGCGTCAACATCCCCACCTTCACCACGTATTTACCCATCCACAAAGAGTCACGATGCAGTGTGAATATCCAACCAAACAAGAGGGTAGGCAGATGGAAACTGAGTCAGTCTTACTCATTAATCGATAGCTAGAGATGATGGTATATCGCGAAAAAGTTTTGAGCTAACATACCCTTGAAAACGTTGTAGTTTCTTGCAACATATGATTGGCTGATGAACGCAACATAGCTGTCTGCAGACCAATAACAGGCACCAAATATTACAATAACTGGATTCTTATTAGCTCAGTCAAATAGGATAATAGCTCCACGTACAAACAAAACCAGTAACTTTCTGATAAGCTAAACATGCGTTGAAATCAAGCAAACAGTCAAGTTTTCCCGCGTGTGGTGAATTTTGACACGCGTGCAACTAGATATGAAGAAGTAAGGAGGCGAATAGAGCAGGTGAAATGCCGTAACTCAAAAGTATTTTATATCATCCCGGAGTGCTGGATGATATAAAATACCATCAAATAATATATTTCTCGGGCTATATCTAACAAAGAAAAACAAGCGTTCATAGACCTAGATTAATAAGGGAAACCTGCAGGAGAAACCTTAACTGGACTGAAGGACTATTCGTTAAACAGAAATTAGAGAGTGAATCACCAAATTCAAGTGTTATCGCCAGATATTCCTCGTAGTTACTGTGAAATCGCCAATACTTGTGAAGATATTAAGATATTCGGTTATAAATTTGATGCCTATGCCTGTCTGTGGCTTCGTAGATCACATGTGGATGGACCTACTTCAAAGCATTTTTTTTATTTAAAACTAGTTTTGTCGGGATGGTTATAAGCTATATTTTATAAAAAAATATATCCAGCTGTTTAAAAGTTATGAGCTCTTTTCCGAATAAGGGTGAGACATTAAAGAGAATATTTACTATACGTTTATATTTTATTTATTCAATCCACTTCGGTACATGTTTACATGTTTGTAAGCCCGATGATCCTGTAATGACGTGACAACCTAGATCTGATGCTGCGCACATGCACATATTGTCTATAATAATACAGTATCGTCGTTTAGCACTTGTTTTAATCATAAATACAAGTGTACATAAATAGATAAGTTATTACACACATTATATATATATATATATATATATATATATATATATATATATATATATATGAAGTCTTTCAGAAGACTGGTATTTTATACTTTGAATATTCCTATTGTAGTTAATTAATTTAAAAGTTGTAAAAATTGTGCATTAAAAGTATTATTAACTGTATTAATAATAATTATATTATTAAATAATTTTTATGGCAATGAATGCTTTAATACTTTTCAACCTGTATAATAAATGTATTTTATTTAATATATTTACAATAATTTTAGAAGCATTAAAGTTCAAAAGCTACAAATAAACATTAAATAAAATATATAATAAAATGCCCGACACATGAAGCGATTACATGAAAACTAATAATAATAATAGTTTCAAACTATTGTTGACCTTTAAATGCGTCAGGGGACCGCTAAGGACAAACAATAAGTAATTAAAATTAGCGGAATTGAAAAGAAATACCGTAGAACAAAAAACAAGACGGAATCCACAAAATGGCATATCAGTTCAAAAAACTGAATGCAAAAGTAATACAAGATACTGGAAGATGTTGGTTTACCTTTTGTAATTGTCACATACGTACACTTTGTTGCTGTGACTTATTTTGTTTCAAGTTTAATCATACAATTTATAACCACCAATTTTGTTTACTAAGCGGTTCCCTGGAGCATTTAAGGGTCAATAGTAATGGGAAACTATTATTATTTAAATCTTTAAATGATTTGTTTTGTGTGTAGGTTTTTTATTTTTAGTTTAAGTTTTTGTGTGCGCAGTGATTAAAACTATATCGTATTAAAGACTTCCAAGTTTCTAATCAGAATAGTGGCACTGTAACTGGAGTCCCATTCCGTTCCATCAGCACATTTCAAGAGATCGTGCATACTGGCTACATCGTGGAGGCTCTCTTGTCAAATGGTGATGCGCTAACGCTTTTATACAGGATGAGACATTAAGATATGCTAACCTAGTGAGAGTGCTATATTGACGACAAATAATTAAGGAAACATATATGCAACATTGGGCCTAATGTTAATCATGATAATGGTACATGGCCTAAAAGTTGGAGATTTGGAACGTAAAAATACACCACAATTATACGACAAGCCAACGACATAAAAATAACGTATATATGTATACAGGTAAATTATGTGAAGACAAGTAACCACAGAAAATAATGTTACACAATTCATGCAGTAAATCGGGGTTGGTTACATTATATTGCTTAGAACTTTGTGGCCATCCACTATGTCGATTATGTTAAATAATCCGTATGTGAAAATAAATTAAAAAGGTCGCCTAGAAAGTAAGTTCGAATTCTGACCATTGCCGATGAACTTTCGTGTTCTGTTGAAGACGAATGTACGAATGCCTGGATGGTAGGCAACCTGAAATACTTCACGCAAGACATGTCAGTTTCCTAATGCCATTTACTTATAATTTTATGGTATAATTACAAATTTTCAATCTTTACCTCAGAGGCCGTCTACCACCTCATGAATCGCACTAGGCCCAACGTAGCATATAATTCCCTACTTATTGAACCTCAGAATTGCACTCCTGCTCGGGTGAGTTAGATATTTTTGTCAGCCCTTAACATCAAGGTCTTAAGCGCTTGTGAGGGGTGACATGAGGTGAGTGTGGAGCAGCGCCGGAATGAGGGCGGGGGAAACGGGAGATCCCCAAGAAAACCCGCCGACAAGCGACATCGTCCGGCACGATTCCCACATGCGGAAAACCGAGGACCGGCCCCACTGATAATCGAACCCGGATTATCTTGGTGGCAGGCGAATGGTATTATGACCATTCGGCCAGCGCGGCCACGTGACTCCCGCATATGCATATGAGTCCTATTCCCAGTATTTTCAGTGTGATTAGAAACATTTGAAACATTATTAATAAAATGCAGAAGTAAATAAGTGATGTTTAATCAGACAGTAATGTTTTTATTCGAGCATCTACAGTCACAGATAAACCACACCAGTTAAGTGTCTTGAAAATAGTTCAGATTGATTGTGCCATTCTGCATAAAATTTACCCCGTCAGTAAACTAGATGTAGCAGTAAAACTGCTGAGTTTCATTCAACCAGAGACCCAAATGTATATACTCTAAATGTTGTAAAGAAGAAGTCTTGTGTGAAGCGGTAACTCTTTGTAACCTAAATCACTTTATATGTCTGCGTTGATAGTGCGAGGATATCAAGCTGATGTTAGATCAAACAACTCAATCAAACATGATTAAATATTCTATGAGTTTGGATAGTTTCAATTGGCTTTCCCAGCCCTGCTTGTATGCTGAAAAACTGACCGGGAGCGGAAGCGGTAATTACATACTAAATGTTCCTTAGTTAAATGCTAATTATTCCTAACTTACTTTTAGAACGCTGTTATTTAAACCCGGAACATCGCGAGCAGAAAACGTCTCGGCAAACTCGGCTAAAAAGGTTGTCTAGAAGACGCTTTGAGTATACGGCATGAATCAGGCCTAAATGATTTAATTTTGTGTTGTGATAGGTTATAAAAAAGAGCGTCGAAAATGTTTTTTTTTTTCATAAAGAGGGAGTAATGATACTCCGAAAATAAAATTCAAAATTACAATTATTTAGAAAATAAGTAAACAAAAATCTCGATTTGTTTTGCTTAGGCACTGTTCAGAGTTCCTTTGCTTCAGTACTATACCGTTTTTATTTTTTATTATTTTAGATTTAAAAAACTGTAATTTAAAGTTCGATGTAAACATATTAAAATTGACTGGAAAGTGGAAGGGGATAACTAAATAAATTGAGATATTAACCATCACTTTTACTTCTGAAAATTATGTTTTAAATAGGTGTGATGACAATAATGTGTACCTTTCTGGCGTCAAATTAAAACGACCGCCGACGGCGTGCAGAGATTCGGTCGTTAAAAATTATTCGAAAAATGCTCAACGCGCACGAGTGATGTCTCCTTGGGAAAAACGTTTAAAGTACGTACACCCATCTCAGATTCACCACTTCTCATTAAGGGCGCAGTCTACCGCAATTTTCATCACCATTTTTTAAATTTTTTATTTGAACCATTTTTTTTCTTATTTTAGACACAAAATGTGACTAAATTTGGCTCTTATGAATTTTTTTTACCTATCATAGTTTTCGCGTAATGGCTTGTTAAAGTCATATTTTGCATGTTTCCGTTTTAATGACTACACTTAAACCAACTGATATACCAAACTAAAAAAAAAGTACGCTGAATAAAGACATTGCAGGCTACAATGTCATGCTCATAAAAATAAAGAATAAAAATTATTTGAACTTAAAAAAATTCTGAAACTGAAAATAAAAATTTAAAAAGTTCAATTTTTTTTTTTTTAGTACAAAAATATTTTATTCTTTATTTTATGAGCATGACATTGTAGCCTGTAATGTCTTTATCCGCCGTGATTTTTTTCAGTTTGGTATATCAGTTGGTTTTAGTGTGGTCGTTACAACGGAATCATGCAAAATATGACTTTAACGAGCCATTAAGCGAAAACTATGAGAGATAAAAAATTTCATAAGAGCCAAATTGAGTCACATGTTGTGTCTAAAATAAGAAAAAAAAAATATTTGGCACAAATAAAAAATAAAATAATGATGATGAAAATTGCGGTTTAGCGGCCGAAAATGTGTGCTTTTGCGGTCCTTTTAAGGTACGAAAATCTTGCCGCGGAATCTTATAAAAGGTATAAGCGTGTACACTACACATTAATCTTTAATAATACGACATAAACTTATAGGATCACCTCAGAATGTCTTATAGAGGTGAGTTGTCGGCGATAAAACTGCACACCAGTTGAGTGACTAACGCCTAGAAGCCTTGAAAAGACGAACTTTTCCGTAGTTAACTTTGCCAACCCGCAAATAACCTGCGTTGCAACAGCAGTAGTAGTTCATTGTCTCGGGACTAAACGTATCACGGGTTTTGTTAACACTGTCGAAATAACCCTTATTATTTTTGCGTCAATATTATCATTGTGATATTTCACTGGATTGGAAATTATAATCGACACCGATTTTTTTTTATTTCGATGACAGACACTTTCTCGGACGTGCCATATCAGCAATGCGTACTGTTCTTTGCCGAATTTGCTAGCCGGACTGTTTAGAATGTGCACTGTTAAGCAACCATTTGCGAATTGTCATAATTAATAACATAAAATATACTTTGTCGCGACCTCCGACATTAATATTCAGTACGCTGGGAATACACATTTATTTTAATACTTACGTTTATATTTTTATTACTGATTACCTGCTAGACTTATAAAACTAAATTACCCAATTTTTTATGTATAAAAGAAAATTTTATCAAAATCTTTTTTTTTCTAACACTTACGAACTTTTAGACGACTACACCAAATCAATTTTACACTGACAACAATGTACTTAACAATATCAAAGATGCGAATAATTTGGCATATAACATTTAAACGGTTTATTAGATCAGTGTGCAGCGCATTTATCAGAGTAACCTTAATAAATCAATCAGGAATCATAAAAGCGCGAATTCCAAAGACGCAAAATAACTGAAGTAATGCAGAATTGGTAGAAAATAATTATTTTTTGGTCATACGTTTATTGACTCCTGTGCCTGAGTTGAAATACGCCTGATTGAAACTATTTGGGAAAACAAGTTACAAGAACCAGGATGATGAAATTACACATGCCACTGGTAAGTAAGAACTGTTTACTCAGAATGATACGTTGAACGTTGTTACATTGTCAATCGCGGTTTTACTTAACTAAAGTGGATACACTTGGAAACAATAAAATAAATGTATAAACACTTCTGATTACAGTAACATTTTCTGGTTTTATTTATTTACTTTTTTTCAAAATATTCCCTGATTTTTTCAGGGTTTCGAAATTCCCTGATTTCTTCCAGATTTTCCAGGCCGGTAGACACCATGTGAATTATATTTACATAACAAGAGGTTTAAATAAAAAAAATAATCCGAAATACACAGACTGCTATGGCATCATAAGTGCAGACTTGACCGTGAATAGACGACGTCAACAAAGCAAGCCGTGCCGTGCCGACAAAGCAAGCCGGACCGTGCCGACTGTGGTGAACGAGCCCTCTCTGCTCAGCACGTGGAGAACTCATTACGTATTCACGGTAACGCGAACTCGCTTAAAAGCTGGTCGCTGCGCAGGGCAAAATAACGCGTGCCCGCTGTTTTCGGGACGACGTGGATGCGCGCACGGCCGTAATGAGTTCCCGCAAGCAGCTCTTAGGACTCATGAAACATTCCCGTCGCTTTCGCAGCTCGTGAAGCCCAGATGCCGTCCCCTCACCACACAAGAGTGCTCGCCTTGTCAGCGAAGGGTCAGGGCCTCGATTACTGCGCAGAGGTCGTCTGCTTGCAAGCTAAACTGCTTTACAAGTTCTGGGAGAGTCTGCCGAGACATCGTGGGGTGCGGGACTTGGTTGCGTGACACTCACCGTATTATGCGTGAATGAAATAATTCGTCTTTCAACTCTTTAACGTCCATTTGGTAGAATAACTACAAAGACTTCAAAGTGTTACTGCATATTAATAAATTACACGAAATGCACAAATAGTTACATTTAGGTACTGTTACGCATATATTTGTGAATTTAAATTATTTGTGTAACTAAACTCCATTTTATTCTACAATAAAGCAAAACTAAGTCACATGTCAAACTGTTCTCATTATAAAGCCTGTTACACACTATCCCTAATTCTCTACTCAATTCCTTACTTAATTTTGTTCATAAACGTCAACTGAGATATCACAACAGAATTCTGTAGCAAAACAGCTATGCTGTGTATACGCACACTATCACTGTTTTCTTCTATGTTTCGGTATATAAAGGAGAAAAATATATTTGTGATGTTGGTTGTTATGTTCAAAAAATTACAACAGTAAAATTGTCGAAAACTATTTCATAACAAGTCTTGCACGTAGTTGCCAAATAAGTGAAGTTATCTTGTATTATTTAGGTTTTGAAACATCCGACGGTCGTGTGTTCAGGAGAAAACAATAATTTTATTTCTATTCAAGGAAGATTGGCAACCCTACTTGCGTACTTCTCATGCGTGGTGGCTGTAGGTGTGCATTGCGCATTCGTCTGACCATACACTACGATGGAAAATAGGAAGGGCTCTATCTGTGAAATACAGTACGGGATTCTGTCTCTGGAACCAGCGTATTTGCAGTACACAGTAGCACAGTGCTACTTATACTGAATTATATATGGAATTCTGTGCTGAATTGTGGATAGTGTGTACTGGGATTAAGTTGAATAAAAAATCAAAATATAGAAAGATTATCTGAATTTTCACGGAGTCTTAATCCGTACTTTGAATTATAGCATGTAATACATAATTGTTATGAAATCATAGCCTACTCGCAGTAACATTTCACAACAAAGAATATGCATTTTGATATTGCTGCAGATTCATTCATTCCAGTCACCAACATTAAACTGCGAAATGAAAGCAATAGTTTTATTGATATGCACAGTTAATATTTCGATTCCAACTGATGAACAAATGGCGTGTACCAGGAACCATAGGATGACGCAGAAGGAAAAAATTATGTTTCTTTTATTCACTCTCAGCTGTCCGTATGCGAGTCATTTTGAACATCCCAGTTGTTAACTATTTTTGCGTCATAGTAACTAAATCTAAGGGGCCGCGGTGATCGAGGGGTCAGACCTCTCAACTCCCACTAATACCTCGTACTCACAAGCAAACATCTGTCGGCATTAGAGACCGGACAAATTCGCGGGTTCACTGCCCTGTAGGCTAGCCTCCAACAACATGTGTGTATTCAAGCAGACATTATCTGCTCACTGGCTGCTCGATGACGCAGTGATATGGGCCTGCATTTAGTTGCTTCTGTACTATTGGCTAAGCGACTTTCAGGAAGTGTCAAATAAGTCACGGGCCAATTACGAAAGTGGCACGAACTTATAGTTGCTGCAATTATAGCTTGGGGCCAAAACAAAACGCGAATTTTTCAGGTCTCTAGTCGGCTTACATAAATACATATGTATGCGCAGTGTATGAATTTTATCGTATACTAAATTGAGAGTTTACACCAATTGCTTATTTTGTGGGATGCGCCGCTGAATGATTATAAAAGGACAGAAACAAAAAGTGCAATGTAGAGCCGTTGTTCTAAGGAACTTCGTGTCCATTTTACCAATATTGGGTCTTTCCATTTATAACAGTTCTTCAAAATCTACAGCGGTCATACGAGCAAAATTTCTGAATCTACTTCCACCATATACTGCTGTTCACACAACAGGTTTTTCACACGTCTACTACTATACGTAAATAACTCACGTGTCCAAAATATTTTACCCACACAATTTTTAATTGGCTGGATCGTTAAATGCGCAGCGCAAATACCCGCGAAATCGCTACCATCCGCCATGTTCCACTGCCACACACACGTAAGTGAGGACGCGTTACAGGTGTTTGTAACATACTGACAACTACAGACATATGTTTGCAAACATCTGTCGCCATACTGTACAGACGTGGTGTATGTCGACAGATGTTTGCTAGTGAGTACGAGGCCTAAGCGATCCGGGTTCGATCCCCGGCGGACTTTGCTGTTGGCCGGCGGGTTTTCTCGAGGAACTCCAGTTTCCCCCACATCTATCACTCCTTCGCTGCTCCACGTTCATCTCACCATCACCTCATACATTCTTCGAGCCGGAGGGCGACAGACATGTCTCGCTAGTCGAGCAGCCGGCCCAACATTCACCCCAGCCCTCTCCAACACACGAAGTGACCCTGCCAGAAGACGGGAAAACGTAACGTAGACTGTATTTAAAACAGAAAAATCAGCCTCTACATACGGACAACAGAGGAGCAATCAGCCACAACACACACAGTGTATATGTATATATACGTATATACACAGAGTGTGTGTGTGTGTATATATATATATATATGAACCAATCACCTCAGCATTAGCCTGGAATGATTTCGGACAACCAAGGACAACTGATAAGGATGGCCGGACCAAGAATAAAAACTGCGTCCTCCCGAATGCGAGTCCATTGTCATCACAGACAGATACAGAGAGAGAGAGAGAGAGAGAGAGAGAGAGAGAGAGAGAGAGAGTGTGTGTGTGTGTGTGTTTGCACGCTAGTAGATCCCTAGCTGGCGGCCGGAAGAGTCATCACCACAGAGGTTGGAAACTTGTCAAACGCGCTTTCCGGTCACAATATCGGTCGTGTACCATTGAGGAAAACACCAACTGCTAGAAGCAAGTGGCCAGCAGCTCTTCTGCGCGGCGCCTAGTATAACTAATGTTTTAAAATGTCTTATTAATAACCACCTCGCACAAGCCAAATATAGATGTGAGTTGAATGTGCACATACGTGTGTACTATTCCTAGTATTTTATGAAACACTGGACACATGAAGAAATCGAACAGTTGAATATTTGAAGCCTTCGATGATTTTCCATCATTTTCGCTACAGCTATGCTACTTCAATTTTAAATGCTTTTTATTTCATTATTTTTAAAGAAGCCACACACTTTTATACAGTCACCATGTTTACATCTAGCCTGCTAATAATAATTTAAAGAAATTTCACAGAGTGAAGTTATAGGTTAACCTGAAATATTGATTATCGTGTAGAAAAAAAAATATATTTTAGATTTAGTAGAGATCGAAAAAAAAACTTCAAAGAAATCCTCTTCAATTTACCAGACTTTAATTTACAGGGTATATATTGCAATTTGTAGGAATAAGATTGCTTCTTTTTTCAGTTTGCAACTGAACACTTATAAACTGTAGCAAACTATTTATCGGTTTACGCAGGCAGGACCGCGAGTAAAATGTAATAACTTAGAATAAAAAGAAACTAGGGGAAGAGGAGGAGGGGCATTTTTATGTTTACTTATAAACTGCAACTCTAATCACTCCCCTCCCACACACACACACCAACACACGCACAAATGCATAAACATATATACACAAGCAAATTCTGGTACATGTTCAGCGAGTGCAAGGAAAGTCGCCTTACCAGATCTACTGACACCGAAGTGCATGGCTGTTAGCCCGAGCCCCGACTTCGTGAATATTTCCGTCGAGTGGTTTCGCTCTCCGATCACGCAGGTTGGTAGAAGTGCCTCTCAATTCCTCCTCACCCCCTACCCTCGCGGGGAATCGCCGTGGCCCCGACGTTCTGGGTGATGTACTTCAGTTCGGTTTACCCTGCATGCATTCTAACACCTTAATTCACTTCGAAAGCTCATCATCCACTTTTCTTTATCGGGTTTGCCGCGTCGAGGAGAGAGCTCTCGCGGATTCTGTTTTTCTATTTTCCTTTTCCTCCTCCTCTCTCTGTCTCTCATCTTCGATCGTGTTGCCAAGCACGCAGAGGGATACCCCAGGCGTGTGTTGTCATTGATTGTTTCCTTTCGCTCTAGCGCGCACAGATCTGCCAGGGTTATAATTTTAAGACTTGTACATCTTGGCTATTTATATACACGTATGCAACGAAACACGAAGGGCGACAGGTATACTAATTTAATCAACAAACCTTTACCTGAGGTTCGTAACGAGAAATGAATGGAAAACATTTGGAAACTTGTGTTCGATAGAGTTTCCTTAGGGCTGCAAGTGCATTTGAAATTGTATCTGATACTTCAGTTTGCTGGAAATATTATAGAAAATACAATGTGTGACTCACACCCTCGCCAGAATACACGCAGCGAGATGACTCAATGGTAAAACACCATACTCACATTCTGGAGGACTTGTATTCAATTGTAACAGGCATGCATTTGGTTGAGATTTTTAAATGTTTGTTGCAAATGAGAGTTTACAATTAAAATTTATTGGTTTGTGGACATACGCCATTGCACAAAACATGAGCAATGGCGTATGTCCACAAACCAATAAATTCTAAATGCATATGGTTGCTGATATGGTTTCGTACAACATTGTGTGGCAGATGGGATTCCTCTTACCTGCCAATTTAAGACATTGACTGTCTTCAATGAACTTGCGACAAGACGGTTAGCACCACCTGCAATAATACCCCTTCGAGATTTCGTTCTTTCATTGTTCCCCGCAGCAAACATTGCGCTTGGCGTAAATACCCCACGCTCCGTTTGACATCGATTTATAAAAGCAAATGTTTTTTAGCATTACCAGGCACAGATTTAAGTTTTTTTACACTCTAAAGCAAAATTAACTAGCGAGTCCTTCCTACTTAAATCCCCATACGTATATGAATAATACAAGTATCTTCATTCTTCCTAGAGCTGATATGTTAATGCAAAATATTATGGTTCAATTTAACAATATCATTTCTTTAACATTTTGGTTATAACTTACATGGAATTTCGTTTCTGTTTACCACTAAAAATACTTAATATTGATAGACAGGTAAGTGAAAATATTACTAACCAGTCAACGAACTTCCATAATATTTTCTGAATTTCATATAACAATGTAGCATATATCATATAACATTTAAAGATATGGGGTTATGTTCGGCGGCTGAGGGTATTTGTTCGGGCCTTACCATGCGTGTCTTCTCCAAATCATCAAGCTCCTTCTACCTCACTCCTATCTTCCTCAACGAACTGACTGTTATGACAGCATACTGTATTTATCGTGGGACCAGTTGACTGTTTGCTACACTTCAATGTAATATGCTGATGTCCGCAGTTTTTAACCCCCGTCGAAAAAAGAGGTGTTGTAAGTTTTGACGTGTCTGTGTATCTGTGTGTCTGTGTATGGCATCGTAGCTCCTAAACGAATGGACCAATTTAATGAGGTTTCTTTTGTTTGAAAACTGACTTGATCGATAGTGTTCTTAGTTATAATCCAAGAAAATCTGTTGAGCTGTTCAAAGATCATCAGCTCTTTACTAGTTTATTTATTTATTTTTTTTTTTTTTGTGAGGCAATTATACTGGTCTGATCGATTTGAAATTTAGTATCCCGTGAGTCGGAGGTTTTATACATTTTTAATTTAAGTTTTAACTCGTTTTCTCTCGTTAATGTTTGTCTCAGTTTGACTGGGTTAATGTTAACTCTTGTACGCCACACTGGACGTACATAAACAACTTGCACGTGCAGCGTGATTCTCGTCCAACCATGCAAGTCGCAGGACGCAATAATGTTTAATTTAATGCGCTGTCATGAAGATTCTCGTGATTTTGCAGTGAACAAGCGCGCGCACATCACACACACAAACACATACATACGTACGTGTGTGTATGGGAGTGTGTGCTTTTCCCATATTAAATTAAATTCTTATATATACAATTATATAATAATATTAAATGAAAACTCGTATATTGCAATAAACTGGGATTCTGCTTCACAAAGCGAGTCACTAAACAAGTAAATCAATGACAAAATTATTCAATTAAATAATTTAGTGGGAGATCCCCAGGTTTTGAAGTGAAACAGTATCTCTGGGTTCAGGACTGTGTGTTGTGATGTCCCCTCATCGCCATACTGCGGAAGACAGTGGCGAACCACTGCAGAATCACCTCGCCCAGTCAGCCTTGGACGGCGCCAATGTTTTCATCACACAACTCTACACCTGCCTAGTACTGCGCTGGCCGAGTGGTCAGACTACTCACATCCAGCCAAGGCGATCAGGGTTCGTTTCCCGGTGGGGTCGATCCCCATACTTCTGCATGTGGCAATCGTGCCGGACGATGCCGTTGGTCGGCGGGTTTTCTCGGGGACCTCCCGTTTCCCCCACCCTTTCATCCCACCGCTACTCCATACTCACCTCATGTCGCCTCTCACCAGCGCTAAAGACCTCAATGTTAAGCGCTGACCAAAATCTCTCCCTCTAAACTTGCCTTCAGGCAGAACCTCACTTATCATCAATATAAACGCATGTGTTTATTTGTGCATGTGTTGGTGGAGTGGGGAGAGGTTTGACGACAAAATAAAATACATACACATACAAAATATATTTGTCTGAATTTAAATTTACGATATTTTAAGGCATTTGTATCGCAAAATCTCAGCCATAAGAAAATTACTGCTTAAAATGAATAAACAACAAAGAAACCTTTAAATAATATGTTTTCTATGAAACATTCTTTCACTGCGTTTAAATCACGTGTGTGCTAAAGTTGCAGTATGATTAGTACATTTTATAGCTTACGATTTTTTAAAAACAAATCATTAGATACTTAGGAAGAACCAAAATTAATAATTGCATTGCATTAAGAACATTTTGCGGTAAAACTAATAACGTTGATCCTCTTAAACTAGTTCGGTATTCGGTAACGGTATCTGCAGCGGTTCAGTATAGCAGTAAAACATACACAGCGGCATATGAAGATGCACAAACTGGCGTGGTACTACTGCTGTGTAAACGTGGTGTTGCTGTGATACGAACTGCTGCAGTAAATTTTCCCGTGAGAACCACCGTGTGTTCTGGAGATGAGGTTGTTACGACTGACAATGGCCGGGGACAAATATAAAGAAAGCCTAAGTACTAGTATGGTATGTCATCAGTGTTATCAGTTTATATTCGTCAGAATATACACGCTGTTTAGAAACTCACCCGAAATATTTCCAGAGCTAAATTCTTGTGAAAAATGGTGACAGTTATAAAATACAGCGTATAGCTAATCGTAAGGAAGATATCCGCCTTTGCAATAACAGTTTTGTTTTTATTTTTGCAAAATATCGGGGATTAATAAAATCACGGTGTTTTGAACGTTCTTCAGAATTACCAAGACATAAAATATACGGGAAAATAAAGTTATAATCGTCCGCCTGGAAAATATGTGTTCCGGTAAAATACAGTTTTGTAAAAAAAATTCTAATTAAATTCGTATTTTTGTTCTGCAGTATAGCCTTCACTTGCGTCAACAATTAAATATTATTATATTTTAACGGCAATCTATTTGTGAGTAAGTGATAAAACAATGTATAATATATGTTAAGTAGTTTACTTTGTTTGAAATGTAGCATCAACAAAGAAATGCAATGCACGTTATCACATTACAAAATGCCGTACCAGGAATGCATAGGTACGACAATATAATTATGTTGTATTTACGCGTCAGTTCAACTTAAATTAAATGAACAATACGTTATATTTTCATTCATCAGTTTCAATTATTCAAGTGAATTATGTTACTCTAATTTTGGTTCTAAATAACATTTCAACAATATGTGGTACGTATCTGCAATGAATATTATTTTACTATCAATGATACATCGCGAAAGCTTACCTTTCTCTGTTCTTATTGAATTTTTCTCTTCATATTTGTCCCTTATGTGATGACAGTAAACCTAACATTTTTTCTTCTGTATTCATCTTCAACTTGGCCAACTATCGCAGCTGTATCTCTCCACACATCCATTTTTTCTTATAATAATACATGTCACTTGGATTCCAATGCACAGAATATGTTTTAAGAGCCCGTATTAGGCTTAACATATTTTCCATACACCACTCTGTGCTAGCCGTCTGCGCCCTACTAAGAGCAAACGTGCCTCGAACACTTAAACATTGGCGCGCCAAATCCCTTTGTGTTCGTCGCAAAACCCTACAGTTGGTGGTTTGCGGCATGCCTGTTTGCGGTGTGTGCTCTGCGCATGTTCGAAGCTGCATGTACATTAGCAATGGCGCACTGGCGAATTCTGTTTGGCTCGTGTTGCACTGCAGCCGCTGCGCGCAAGTGTGTACGCGCCTATACAGGATGAGTGTGAATTCGACCGACAAACTTGGTGGGGTGATTCCTTACGCAAAATAAGGTAGGGTTTACATTTGACAATTGTCCCGAAAGTGCATGTGAAGGGTGTTAGGAACCCTTGAAAATGTGTTTTCAAAATCGATTATAATTAAAATATCGAACAACGCTGGAGATGTAGCAACAACAATGTGGACATGTTTTGGGCTATAATAAGACGTCTGACCCCAACATGGTAAGATGGTACAAATCATCCCCCTTCATGAACAAATAGCATATTTGAAATTTCGATCGCATGAAATTTGGTAGCTGTAACGTGTAATCGTAATTTGACCATTGTTTATGAAAGAACATGTTCAAATAAACAAAAAATGTCGCCTTAGTACAAGACCCTTCGGCACAACCATTTCCCCATAAACAGCGATGTAAATAACGGAGGGTGGAGTGGAGTGTCGTTACCTAACGCCTGTGCGGATATGTTACATGTCTTGCACCGCTACCACAGAGCCATACTGAGCATTAAATCGGTCAAACGTGTCCGCCTCCTAGCTGGGTGATACAGGTTCGATCCTCAATGGGGTCACCCTGGATATTCGCATATGGGAATTGTGGTGGACAATGCCGCTGGTTGGAGAGTATTTCAGGGATCTCTCATTTCCCCTCGTTGCCCTACATTTTCCCACAAGACTGTATCCGCTAAGAGGCGCCCACATTTGTCCACTCCTTCGTTTTGTTACATGTCGGATAGTACGTGGAGTCAGTGAAAAACAACAGGTATTGTGTAATTACATTTATTTACACATTACACATCTTACAAAAAAGGCTCGATGCAATGGTCATCATGTTCTACGCACAGTTCGCAACGACGCACCATGTTGTGTCGAACACGTTCAAAGACACCCTGCATGCCGGAAATGTTGCCGGCAGCTGCAACGATCCGCCCGACAAGATCTTCTTCCGACTCCACCGGGGTCTCATACACGACACTCCGCATGAGCCCCCAGAAGAAAAAGTCCAGCGGATTAAGGTCGGGTGATCGTGCAGGCCAGGCAATGGGTCCACCGATGCCGAACCATCGGTTAGGGAATCTGTGGTTAAGGTACATGCGGACGGTATGCGCACGATGGACCGGGGCACCGTCATGCTGTAACCACATTTGTTGTCTACCTTGCAATGACACCTCCTCTAACAACTCTGGAAGAGTTTGCTGCAGGAACACGAGATATCTGTGGCTGTCCAGACGGGGTGGAAGTAGGTAGGGGCCGACTAACACATCACCAATGATACCGGCCCACACACTGACACCAAATCGGTGTTGGTGACTACGGATAAACGTGCCGTGCGGATTAACATCTGACCAGAGATGGCTGTTGCGCGAATTTAAAATGCCATCCCGCTGGAAGAAAGCCTCGTCAGTAAACAGTATGTTGGCTTCAAACCCACGTACTTCTTGTCTGTGGTGAAGGAACCACTCTGCAAACTGAACTCATCTGGGATAGTCGGCTGGCCCAATGCTGTGCACTCTCTGCAAATGAAATGGACACAGCATCTGTTCGTGTAATATCTGTATAACAGTACGCTGACAGACGTTGAGCATGTTCGCGACAGTGCGTGTACTGATGGTGGGATTGTTTTCAACCATTTGTAGCACTTCTTCTTCTAACCTTACAGTCCTGACATGGCGCTGACGTCCAGCATTCCGTCTCCCCACATCGACGGTGCCATTTTCCCGCAACCAACGGTGCAATGACGTAAACGTAGTGTGGTGAGGCTGCCTTCTTTCCGGATATCACTCTCTGTACGAGCGTTGTGCTGCTCGTGCATTTGCTCCCACAGCACCATACACGAGATGCATGTCTGCGAGTTCTGGCCATGAATAACGTTCTATAACACCCACGAGTACTACTGCTACCTCCAACAACTTACAGAGAAATGACAATTATTCAGCGCAGTCCCAACGCATGTACAATCGTCAACTGGCATTGCACTGGACTTCACAGCATGCCGTTCGGTGTGTGGAAGGAGTAGCAGTGACATTGTCCACCACAATTCCCACATGCGAGTATCCAGGGTGACCCCATTGAGGATCGAACCTGGATCACCCAGCTAGGAGGCGGACACGTTTGACCGTTTTAATGCTCAGTATATCTCTGTGGTAGCGGTGCAAGACATGTTACATATCCGCACAGGCGTTAGGTAACGACACTCCACTCCACCCTCCGTTACTTACATCGCTGTTACTGGGGAAATGGTTGGGCGAAGGGTCTTGTACTAAGGCGACCTTTTTTGTTGATTTGAACATGTTCTTTCATAAACAATGGTCAAATTACGATTACACGTTACGGCTACCAAATTTCATGCGATCGAAATTTCAAATATACCATTTGTCCATGAAGGGGGATGATTTGTACCATCTTACCATGTTGGGGTCAGACGTCTTATTATAGCCCAAAACATGTCCACATTGTTGTTGCTATATCTTCAGCGTTGTTCGACATTTTAATTAATCGACTTTGAAAATACAATTTCAAGGACTCCTAACACCCTTCATATGCACTTTCGGGACAATTGTCAAATGTAAACCCTACCTTATTTTGCGTAAGGAATCACCCCACCAAGTTTGTCGGACGAATTCACACTCACCCTGTATGCGTAGGCAATACCAGTCACACGCTCTTAGCCTCGTTACACTAGTGATTTAGTCAACATGATTACATCCGCTGTGTGGGAAGTATTGCCTACTACAAACTATAACATAAGCGTGTTCCGCGGGTTGAAACACAAATTAGCGGGTCAACCATATTAGAGAGGGCAGGTGTTTTCTCAAATATATCCCGTTCAGCACGCACTTGCATTCCAGCGCTGCTCCGAATCTCTCTTACTTCAAGCCCATCGACTCAGGGATTTTGCTATTAAAAGCCTCCCAAATCTCTCCACTACAGTCGAATTAACCGTCAATACATCTACATAGCAAGGCATGGACTGCATGTTAGAATTACACCGTATCTTCGAAATTTGAGTCGCATTTCCTCGAAAATAGTTAATCGATGCGAGTTCAAACCAGAAGGGTTTTTGTTTTCTCTTTAACATGGTATGTAATAATTGCCTTGAATATATTTTATAACCGCTTAGTACACCAAAGTTACTTATTCAACGAAAGGGAACGATATGACTAACCACATTGCAATACATTTACAACAACTGATTCTCGAAACACCGTATCAACTTAGGTAGCTGTTCTTATATGTTGTGGCATTTTTTCATTCATTAATTCCAAAACGTATATATTTTACCGTCGTGTACCTTTCTTAATATTCATCACACAATGCTGGCGATAACCCATTTCTCACAAGGAACCACGTTCCGGAGATACGTACATGAAGTCTGGTTCATGTAGTATACTCCGATTCATATAAGTTCGGATAAATTTGACAGCAACTTATGGGCAATAACTTGTAATACTTTGTGATTTGTGGCATTACATAAGGAAAACTTTACAGTACAAATGCTAAAATGGACATCTCAGGTTCATTGTCGAACTAAAAATGTCTTGCATTGTGCAACAAATCACAAAAAAAAAAAAAAAAAAAAAAAATAATAATAATAATAATAATAATCTTTGTTCATACGTTGTTGTCAAATTTATCCAAACTTACATGAAACGGAGTATAAATGCATCGTTACCTCTGCACGCCCATAGATCAGTGTGAATGGACGCTGTACAAATAAACTGAAACTTTGCCATTCATTTGTACATTTGTCAAGAGACCTGGCGCTACAGAGAAGGGTGTAAACACGTGCTAGACACTTGCCGCACAAGGGGGTTGGTCGGCATGGGCCCGTCCCACTCACGTCGAACATTGGCACGGACTGGACCGAGCGACGGCGGAGACAGCCGAGCACGGTGTGGGTCTGCCCGAGCGCGCGACGAGCGTCTCGAGACAGACACTGGACGCGAAGACTGCGCATGCGCGTCCGCTTTAGACACCTGGAAACGGACTCGCCCCGGGCTCGCCTTGCACAACCTGGAATAGCGGAATTGAATGAACTGCATGTTCGTGGTTTGCGCAACATTATTTTTCCCACCATCCATTTTTTAATTTTTTGTTAAGTAACCCGTAAAAAT